>DWUN01002512.1:0-13725 GCA_018249975.1 Passova gellias | reverse complement strand
CTCTCACAAAGTACAGATTTATTATATTACATGTATTGTACCAAAAATACTGTAAAGCACTGTGTTTGTGAGAAATAAATTGATTTGTTATTATTATTATTATTATAAATTAAATTAAAAACTTTTTTTTCATTAATGACAATCACAGACGTATTTTATGGCTTTCCCCCCTCGGCCATTAATATGTTTGATTTATATTCCGTATTTTTACAAATGTATCAATACTTTTAGATTCAATTTCAATATGATTTAACATGTTATATCATAACTGAACTTAATATTAAATAGTTTCATAATTACGCCTAGATTCCATAGGAGTAGGCAGATACTGAGGATTTCCACCGACTACGAATTTGACAAACTTTCGCCTCTCCTACTCTTCTGCTTATCGTAGCGAAGTAGCTCTCCGAAGTCCTCTTCTCGCGCTCATGGGGAACATTACGCTACGCTGCCGTTACTACGAAACCGTATCTGAGATAATAGTATCGAGACCGTTACGTGTCTGGCTATATACACTGTTGAGTGCTACGAACACCGCTACGTACCGGTATATCGGCTACGGATCACTGCTACGTAACGTAGCACGCAACCCGAAGCCAATAGTAAGTGATCTGCCCGAGCCTGTTCCCAACCGCGCCTTTCGGATCAAATCATACTCGTATATCTGCTTGACGACGGAAATAGGCTTGACAATTTACTGCCGCCATCGTGCCTGTAGATTTATTTAGCATGTTATTTTTATTTACAAGAAATAATCGTAAAGTACTAAAATTATTACTTGCCAAATTTGGAAATTGCACGATACATTAGACTGATCAATATTTGAATACAAAGGTAGGTATTACTTGTTATATACATGCATATGCAGAACCATATGCAGACCATAAACGTTAAATTACTATACAAAAATATGCTTTCACCAATAATCGAATCCAAAACTCCTATGTGCATTCGTAGTAGGAGTAAGTTTGTGTAGTTAAATTTAACTATCGTTCGTAAACCTCTTATCCGCGTTGGAGCGAAACCATTAAAAATTACAACAAAGAAAATCGTTAACCAAGCGTCCTCTATCGGCCGAAACCGGGGAAGAAAACAAAATGAGGAAGTTGAGCACGAAACATCTGGAGGGGTTGGCGAGCTTGCATCAGGGCTGCCACAATTAGACACATTCCAGTTTTACTTGAAAGTTTCAATTTAAACTTATCGCTGCTCTTATACTATTCATCTATTTTACGAAGCCTGAGTTACGTTACGGCACTGAGTTGTGAAATGAAACTGTTATTTATCCGTTTTAACAAAAGTACGATCTCATAAAAACACAAATCATTATTAACCTTAATGTTCGTTTGCTGCCTTTTCATTCCAACGACGTCAAATCACAAGATATTCGATCGTTATAGAGAAAGTTTCTATTTGTTATCTTGAATCCGTTATTTGGAGATAATTAAAAACATTGAGCTGGCATCCCTGACCGGCGCAGAGTTTTCGCCGCAACGTAAACTGTTTTCTTGAACAATAGTTTTGAGCATCAAAGGGGCCTTTAAAAAACTGTACAGAATCGTTGAGCCAAAAAATTGGCAACCAACCGCGGGGCGACGGACGATTTTGTCGAAAACGTAACCAAAAAGTTGCCAGCGCCGACAAATTAGACGGAAAAAATCAATTCTGAAACAATGTGTTACGAACCTCACAAATTGAATTCTTTTGAGTTTGATAAAGGCTCTATACCGAAGGCTATTAGGGCAATTTATTTTCCAATCTTTTCAGGTAATAAATCGCCCAAATAACCGAGTTTCGGTAAATTCTAAATTGGAGGAAATGTTCAAAGTACTTTGCCGGCTGCCTTAAGCGGTTATAAGTTGAGTTGAGTTTAGAAGTTTGAAGGTTTATGATATATGTGCAATGTTTGAAAAATAGATTTTCAAACGTAAGGTAACAAAAGGCAATAGAAGTTTTAGGTATTTGGAGGCTGTTCGTCTATTTTTGCCGCAGCAGCAATGGTCAATCTAATCTCAAAAGCAATGCAAGTAGGATAGGATACTATAAAACAATTTGTTATATAATTAAGTGCTTTTGAATGTAGTAGTAATTCAACTTAACTACCATGGCCCCCTTTGAATGACTATTTCAACAGTACCGCATTTCTCGGTCCAAAGTAACATAAGGCATTGATTTAGAAGGATTTCCAAATCATCCCTTAAATGTACTAACGAACAGCTAATCGTAGCACCTGTCCCAAATTGGTCATCTTCCATCAGGTGGCCTGAATTCCAACCTCTTTAGCGATCTCCAGTTGTTTCTATCGAATCATCAGATCAGCTGGTCTGATGACTTGAGTGTTACGCTGACCACGTGGTCGATAAAGGCTATAAAGCTACATGACCCAAACACGGCGGTTCGATCCCGCCAACGACAAATATTAGCGTTAAACAGATTTGTTTGTCTATGGGTGGATGTAACAAGAGTATAATGTATAAGTATTACTCAGTATGTATGATTATCAGCTGTCCGGTTATCATAAAACAGAATTTAATCGTTTAATTTATTTTGAATTGTCCCAATTATTATTCCACTATTAATATTAGCATAGTATCCCGGCCCTTGTATTAAATGTGATCATTTTATATTCATTATTAACGTTTTCAAATTTCGATCATTTTTCAAACACATAATATCGTTCACCGTTTCCGTTGGATCGTCAATAAAATCAATGTCATTCGAGAGTTCTCCCCAACCGCGGCCCGGCGGATACGGGATTGCAAAATGAGGATAAGCCTCTGGTTTCCACGACAGCCAGACGCGATAAACGTGGTTTTAGATTGTTTCTAATTGGACACGAGTATTATCTTAGAAAATATTCTAATATATGTTGGACGAGGGTTTCCGTTTCCTCGCATAATGAGACTATCACACTGGCTGTGTTGGATGGCAGATCACAAGCCATATATCACATTATGGAGAAGTCTAAGAATTGGTCTTGCTCTACGAATACTCGTTAT
Source organism: Passova gellias (assembly GCA_018249975.1). Classification (NCBI taxonomy): domain Eukaryota; kingdom Metazoa; phylum Arthropoda; class Insecta; order Lepidoptera; family Hesperiidae; genus Passova; species Passova gellias. Next base: position 10,726 of record DWUN01002512.1, on the reverse strand, counting down.
TAGTAATGATGTTACTGTCGAGGTCGTTACGAACCGTTACGTCGTAGGCATGCATTCAGATATTCGAATCCTGGACTTTACACATTTTATTTTTATTTTTAATAAACAAACGTTTGATCGCCTGTTAAAAACCGTGGATGGGGCCTACGACGTAGCACGCTTACATAACAAATACTTACTCTCGCTTGTTTTGAAATGCTAGGTTGAACTTTTAAAGGAACACGGTATGTGAAACTGAAATGTGATTATTATTTTGTTCCGTATTTATATTAATAGCATCTCGCTCACTCCATCGCGGTGTGACAAGTAACGGACAAATTATTGGCGGACTTGTTAGGGGAAGCTGAGGATGACGTTTATCTGCACTTAATAAGGCTTCGCGGCGTTTGCGAGGAGAGCACATTTTTTGAACCGTATCATTTTTGCTTCAATTTTTTTTCAGTTATAACTGCTCTGAACCGGTATAGTCCCTCTGACATTTCATTGATAATTAATTTAATGTCTTAAATGTAAGAAGAAAAACTTTAATGGGCACAAAAGTGTTGTAACTCAATATTTATCGTCCAATAATAATCCACGAATATAACAATAAGTAATACGCAAAGTACATCGCTCGCTTTGTTCCCAATTGAGTTACCTATGTAGCGTACACTCGTAAATGGATTACTGGACCAGCGCCAACTACGACAAACAATTTTTATATTCAGTTCAGGTAAATTGATATATGCGCTAAGGTCTGTACTAGTTTTAATATTACATTAGTAAAAGTACCGGCATACTATCCGATACGATATCTGTAACTGAAACATGTGCACAAAACAAATCACTCAGCCTAGTACAGTAGTTAGCGATCTTAACTGCTAAAGGGTTCGTGGGTTCTATTCACACCCATGCCAAATATTTGTATGATGAGCATATTTGTTTGTTTTTGTCTGATTATAATAAAATATCGGTCCAGTTATCATAAAGCAGGAATTTAATTTGGAATTAGAATGGATAGCCGTGTGTAGAATTATTATTATTATCTGCCTTATAACTACTTCGACAATGTAGCTTCAAACTTAATTCGAACTTCACGAAGTAATTATGTTTGAACCTCCCGTCCGCCGACGACACGTGCGGAAGACCTGAGCCGCGTAATTTCAAGAATAATGTGCAATTTACGGCGACGCGCCGCGTAATTACGTGTACTTTTCCGCGTGCTGGAAGCAGGCAGTTTCTGTATTTACATTCCGTCCAAATAAGGGCTGACATTCACGGTTGCCCGTTTTAAGTTAAAATTTTCAGGGGACAGTAAATAGAAATTAAGTGTCATTAACTATTGTTACAAACATAATCAAAGTGAGCAAATCAGATTAATTTGAGAAGATGCATGTTGTTTAAAGGATTTATCAATAAAATTGTTCTATACAAAGTATTGCATTGAAACCTTCGAAAAGGCTTAACAATCGAAACTTTTGTATGACGTATCCGCCAAAGTAAAAAAAGTCTCGTGAATATTTAATTTTAACGGCCCAAAGCTCTCCCAACTAAAGCTTATCCGCGCCCCTAGTACCTTTATTTTACATAAGAAGAATCATTTGTAACGAGTTTTATTCTACTACAACCGAGATTCTAAAAGGGCTCAAATGAAACTCTACATCTTTTCAATAAAAAAATATCGAGTAAAAATGGTCGAAACAGAAAATTTTAAGCAAAAACATTGTGACAGCCGTCACGGAAAAAGCTTGATTCAAATCCGATAACATCCTCGTAAACAAGCAAATTGAACCGCTTCTACAATTGTATATCCGTTTCTGATATAACCAGCGTCAGCTGATCCCTCATTGATCCTTAAGCCGTAAAAAAGCTCGTAACCTCGAGACGTCAGCGATGTACGAGTGTAGCAAATTACATATAAAGGGCCCTCGGATAAGGAATGTGTGTGTGAAGGTACGGCGATTGCAGCCTGTTCGTTCGCTACTGTTAAAAAAAGGCATGTTAAAAATGGTCCTAGTCGACTTCGGTTAATTTGAAGATTTTTGAAATTCGAAAAAACCTTGCGAAAGCTTCTATATTCTCCGATTCAGACGTAATGCCACCACAACAGAAGGATAATGCAGAATGCTGATATGACATAAAACTATCGTAACTTTATGTACACGAAACTCTTATTTGTTAAGGGTCTCCGTAACTCTGGAGTAGATGGTGAGCCACGTATACTACCAGAAGAGCGTATATGTACATACAGCTACAAGGTACAGATGAAAAAATACGCAAACCATTAAAATTGAGATAGGATCAAATTAAATTGGACAAGCACCATCTGTGCCAGATTTTCTTTCATAAAGAGCTCCTGAAGTTGAACACGATTTTAATAAAAGCGTTGTGAAATTAAAAATCATTTGTTAGCTGCGAGCTGTTCCGAACATACGGTTTCGGTACTGACGTGTTCTGTTACGTCCATTTTTTGTCGAAATCACAAAGACAAGTGGAGCTTTTAATCGGCCGTTGCCTCTGGCATTAGTTGTGCATTTCTAACGTGATTATAGAAGAGCAAAGCACCTCGGGGTCACACAGGCTGCACATCCGGCGTATTCACGTCGTACGTTGAGCCTCCGCGTGTCGGCGCATCTAATCCGCACGTGGCAAGTCTCGCGCGCAATCATTTTAATGACGACACATTCAGAGATGTTCACGGCTCGACACGCTCGTGAGGCTTTCAGATAAAACTGCTGTACGAATTAATACATAACTAGCTGTACCCCGCGGCATCGCCCGTGTGGTCAAATGAATTCACTTACTCATTGTCGTCATTGCGCCCGAAACGCCGTCTATGGCGCTCATTTGATTAAAACGTGTTTCCGGGGGAAATGAATGTTTTCCGCAAAACAAATAACTTATGTCTCTATCCAGCTTTCAACTATCTCTATATCACAAATGACATCGATCCGTTTCTTCGTTTTAACGTAAGAGAAGGACAAACAGACAAACACACTTTCGCATTTATAATATTAGTATGGATACATTATGCAGGCTAAATGAATATTCATAAAATGAATAACTTCATGAGTAGAGTGACGCGGTCTCTCCTAGTTCTCTATGACAGACTTTGTGCTTACAAAGGCTTAGTGGTCTAGTGGGAACATACTGAAGACACACACACACACATTCAAGTCTACTTATTTCTTTTAATGTTATGAAACAACTAACTGGCTAAAACAACTGTTTGATAGTACTTCGGGATTTTATTTATGATCTAAGTGTTTAGCAACGATTCATATTTTGTTTATGCTGATTAGCATATTTGGGACGATAATAGCCCCGTAGCGCAATACAGATGATAGAATTTTATCCTTGGTCGGAAATGAAATATTGTTAACATTAGAACAGTAAGTGCACGTGTATTGTGTCATGTTTTGGGACCGTTAGGTACATAATCGGCTACAACGTCGCAGCAACGAGAAGATCAATCGCACAAGAGATGTCCGCCGGCTGAGTGGGCCATACATCACGCACTTCCGATCCACTGACGACGTGCTTCAGTGTAAACACACAGGAGGCGAACACTACACGACGCTCGAACTGTCCGATGTCCATCGCAACATTAAGACAATAAATAAGACCGTCACCTCCATAGTAAAGTTTAAGTCTATTTCCATTGGTCAATAGTGCAATAGATAATAATAATAATTGGAACCATTCCACACCCGATCGTCGGATTCCAAATTAGGTAATTAAATGCCTGTGTTATGGTAACCGGACAGCTGATAAACATATATATACACGCTGTATATTACTTGCATGCATATTTTTATTACGCCCACACACAAAAACAAAATTGCTCACTACACAAACGTTTGGTTTGGGCGGGAATCGAACTGGCGACCGCCGGTTTCAATCATTCTCTAACCACTCGACCAAGAGTCAGTCGATCGATCAGGCAAAAGTACATTTATATCGTATATGTCGTAGTGCCTAATGATCCTCATTGTCACCGCCGATTGATATATAGGGGACTTACCGACGTAACATTATCTACATTGAACAGCGCTCATCGATTTGATAAGCCTGTATCCATCGGAGCAAGCAAAGATAACATGACATTGACGTCTCCAGGTTAATGCAGACAAGGATTGCTTCTTATACAAAATTGATTTATAAAACCTATTCCTGAATCGTCTAATAGACGTTCTTTGTTATGACGAAAGCTCCTCGAATTCTCCTTCGGCTAAATTATTATACGTACTTGTAACTTTACAATTTGCTAGCAGATGACAGCGGAATTATTTTGACACAGTAAGTTGTCACGTGTGTTCATTATCGGACTAAAGCCTTACTTCGACATGTGATTTTTTATTTTCAAACAGCGCTCCGAGCTTTTTTTTGCTGACTTGTCTTCCACCTACCACAGCCTGAAGGACGCACAAAGCCCATGAATGAAGACTATAATATGTATAATGTTCATTTCATATATGTACCTATATATCTCACAATTAATTAAACAATTGGAATATACAGGGCTAAGAGATGCAAGATAATTTAGAAACACAGTTATTACCATTACTTTTTACATAATGAAGTCATGGATAACTTAAGATATACGTGACGTAAAATTTTAAATACTTCACAGATCATCATCGAGCCTTCCATCATTCCGCTATCTTAGAGAAGGAGAATGTTAGAGCTCACGGCGGCGAATGCTAGAACAATAAGAGAACTATCGCGTTGCAATTTCTAAAGAAGAGTTCCTTGTCTCCGCCGCTTTGGAAAGCACCGCCATGCCTTTAATTAACATCATTCCGTGTATTTGTCGTGAAAGCTTCGCATTTGGATTATTTCATTTCGCAATTCCCAGTTCTTAATAAAGCGAGAGTGAAGGATAATGATCGAAGTTTCATATACGCATATTTGAATGTCAAACAAGTCTAATCTGCCCGTCGTGACGTGGGCGTTTGGCGGGTATGATGCATTCGAGGTTAACAATACCGACATTGGAATAACAGAGGGTTGGGGATACCTACTTAAACTAACTTTTGATTACATTAAAGATATAACAAACAAATAACAAATGGTGCATCGTTCGAGACATACGAGTACGAGGAAGGATAGACGGACGATTAAACGCTGCGTTTATACCGCTCAAATGGATTAAAATCTATTACAGTTAAAACGGTATTCTTATCCGCTAATTAGTCTTACATTTAAGTGTATTTTTTTTTAATATAGCTTTATTTCATTTAGCTTGTTTTAATATCTACTTATCTCATTCCACACTCCAATGAGCACCGAAACAAGCTACCTAATAGTGACCACTCATCAATACATATGAAATTGTTGCTTTCTGTTTATAATCGATTGTATATACAAGCATTTTCAATACAAGTTTTCCCGCTACAATATCGTAATGGTTGCTGTGAATAGCAAAGAACCGAGCTGTTTCCCGTATCGTACCGATAAGAGGTTTATCGATATTACAATGTAATAAAAATATATTATCATCCACCGCACCCCGTTTCAAGAAAGGGTACCGCGCTAAATATGTAGTATCTGGGCTTAATATGTAGGTCACCGTGGTGCTATCGTTCGGTACATCGAAAAACGCCCGTCTGTCCCGCGCGCAAACTACATTATATTAATGAGATTCTCGCTCCACACGGCCAGGAGCTTCAGCGAGCTTTACTTGGATTAAAACTAGATAAAATCTATGTTTTATCTACAATATACTCGGATGTTCATCGATGATAAACATAGATTTTTACGCCAGACAAGTGAGAAAGAAGTTGCGGTTGCCTTTGATGTTTGTTATTAGTTCCGTGGCCGGCATAGCATTTTGTTTCGCTACGGGTAGTTTACTGTTCTTATGAACACTTTTATCGCTTGTGTTTGAAATTGAACTAATTTTGTTAGGAAACATCAATAAATCCAATAAATCCAATTCCCATGATATACCTACTGTCGTTAACCATTGAATTGTTATTGTGAAAAGATCTTTATTCGCGTACTGGAAGCAACACATGCAAATATTTGACATTCAAATAGCAAATTCTTGACCATAAATTGTCTCCGTAGCACATACTCGTTGAACAAAACGGCTAATAATTGATACAAATAGAAAAGCATAATCAAATCAGTTTAAAAAAAGAATCGGATTAAATTGTCTCAATGCCAACTCGGTGGGACTTATAACAACCAACAGAAAGCCTTGGCACATCAGCGCCATCTGTTACCGTAGTGTACACCGGCTGATAGCGAGGTGGCGTGTTATCAGCCATTTCGATCACATTCGCCAACTTTCCGCTCTTAATTGTGACGCCGTCAATCTTACTACGTAATACCTTCGCCACGAACACGGCCGTGCAGGAATTACTGACAGTAAAAAGGGTGCGTTTATAGATATGCTGCGGTTATCACCTACCAGAAACAAAGCACATTTAGAAGCCTTTTTTAGTTTAAATACAAATTATAGCTTAAAGCCAACTACGTCGGTTAATACGAATAATACTAATAATATTTTATAACAGAGTCACATGCGGCAATTTAATCCCAAACTTGACAGAGCCTGTTCTATGGTAACCGGACAACTCATAAATATACTGAATTCTTAAGTTCATATCTCAAGCTCATACCTCATAAATATTTTTGTTCTGGGCGGAACTCGAGATCACAACTTCACTTAACTGACCCTTTCCTAAGGTCAATGACACTGTGCCTTAACATCTGTAGATTGACTGCAACCCAAAAGACATACATAGACAAAGACCGGATAAAAGAGGAAATTATTTTTCAAGTTAAGGCTTTGAGAAATCAAAAATCCAGTAGAATCCACATCTGTATGGTCGCTCGCAAATCAGTGTCCATCACGAGACAGGAACCATTACAGTTTAATTTCCTGACGATGAATAACAGTGAAGGTTAAAATAAACAAATTTAACATGGGATAGCCTAAACACAGACGAAGTCGCGGGTAAATCGCTTGTATTGCGTAATAGGCAGCAATCAACCAAGATTGCTTTATCGTTTTGAATCAGTCTCAAAGAAGTTCGCCTGCGAGTTCTTGAATTTGAAATAACCTCGTCAGTAACCTCGATCGACATCGTGACAAACACTATTTTGTTCTTTACAATATATTTTATAACCTAGGTTTTGTTTTATACACGCTTGGTTACGATCTGCTATGCAAACATGTATATAGTCACGCTTATCCCTAACAATTTTCCACCAGCTGCGAGCCTGGCAGCTCAACACTTCACATTCTCATTCCATAACCTTTCCCGTGTCCCTTGAGTGTATACGTAACCGATTCATTTCAATTCGTTTTGTAAAATTTGAATCCATAAATTGTTGCCACGCCGAAGCCATTGCAACAGCAATAACAATTGGGCAGTAAAATTCAGTTCGGCCGGCATTAAATGATCTCTGCAGCATACGAGTATGTTCATATGCTGTCGAATATCTTACAGCGATTACCAACCTCTCGTCTCCCCACGTCTCGTGAACCAACGATCAGTAGGCATTTAAAGATACTCTTACTTCGTGGAGGTCTTTTCTAGAAAGCCTTTACATGAGTGCCCTCTTTACCGTGTCCACCCGAACTGATTTCCTAACAGCTCTCCGCGTGCGCTATCAAGCACGCACAAAAGCGTTTAGTGCCAAACGATCAGCTGAGTTACACAATGAAGGGACCACACTCAACATAGAACAGTTGTGGTTTATCAACTTTACTCATTTTCTTCTAAGCTTCGAGCGATACAACAAATTGTTGTTCTTACGATATAATAGTCATTAAAGAGTGTTGAATGTCGTCAAATCGCTTCAATACGCGTGGAATATGATTAACAAGTCTTAAAAACGTATCTCTGAAATCTGCACGTACAAAGAAGTTCGTCAGATTTGTAAAGATAGTAATATTTGGCACTCGGCAATCTTTCTGCCTACCCCGTCAAGGGCTCGGCGAAGTATAATAATAATAATGAAAACTCCAGGTGTGTCAAATTTTTCAAGACTCTTCGAAGAACTTCGGAGAGGTTGATAGATAACACGAATCCTCTTGAGCAGTGCAGTGGCGAAGCTCTGGCAATCTCACATTTATGAGCATGTACTGATGCCTATTTAATCTCTGAATATTTTGCACCTAGCTATCCCGAAAATATCAATTTCCTTATAAATTTGCGGTAACAGACAAATTTTAAAGTGTAAAATCGTGAAATTGACTTTCAAGAAACTAGATTTATACTTTTCCAGGCCATTTTCGTACAAATGAGATGCAGAGGGTCTGAGTTTATTTGGTCTAATAGTCACATCGGGGCGACATGTCGCAACGAGCCGCTTAGTCATGTCCGTTATTTACTGGCGATGGGCCAAATCCCACCCAATGTATTCCTATTCCGTATTTTTATGACGCAGAAGTCAAAAGAATAGTTTACCTAGTATTGAGGCAGTCCTAATAATCAATCAACCAAAGTAAAGGTGTAAAAGAAGTATACCGAAAGACATTGATTCTAGGTTTCATTGTAAATTTCCATAATAATTTAATTGAAATTGGGTTATGACGGGCCAAAATGATATTTCAAAAGGCAATAATGAAGAGTCATCATCAAACACCGTCTCCTTGTTTGTCCAGGTTTTCTAGACATAGGCATTACCTTGTTCGATACTGAACTTGTCTGTCCGGATGGTCAAATTGGATGGACCTGACCCACCATATCGCATTCCCACCTCCGACACCTACTTCGGCCTGGCGGTGCGCCAAACACAACTGAATATTTATTTCAAATGGCGTGCTACCTATTGGAAATAATCCCGGATATGCGATCGATACGGTTGCTCACACTTATCTTCGAGAAGACTTCGTTATGGCGGATTAAGATCATAATAATTGCCATCGTGAAACACTTTCACAAATACAACTTAAATCCTACTTGTGATTTGTAGAAAAATCATAACGAATAAGTAGGAACGCGTTGATGACGTAATATTTTCGCCCGGTACAAAGCTTTTCAAAGTAATACAAGTATATCTACAATGTTAATGTAAAAACGTGAAGAATAAAGCTTAAAGATCCTTTTGAGGATTTTCACTTGTAAGATGTGTTCGTGATAAAACAGGGTCAATGCGGCATAAATGATAATGCCGTCGCCGATGCAGTGTTACTAAACAAATTTTCTTTTGATGTTCATTTTGTAAAGTGCATCATGAAAAGATCAAAATTCCAAAATAATCTCGTTGAAAAGTTTTCACATAGTCTGTAAAATTGAAGAGTTTTGTTCAGATATTATAACTAGTTTACTAGAAGCTTCTACGTCTATAGCAATTGAAAATTTTTCACCGAAAAGCAAAACTTTCATAGCTCCTAAGGCGGTACTTTCATTACGTTAAGTAGAAACTTCCTATGGCGAAATTCTTTCGTTAGACTTGCATCGACGGGTAAAATGAGTAGTCGCTAAATGTTATTTGCCGCTATATAAAAGTTTCATTTCCAAATATTTCAGAATAATTCTTTATTGTAGTACATACAAATACACATTTATTAGCTGATTCAATGTTCATAACATTAATTTGTAATCAGCTGTGTATTCGTTACGGTCCGTCCTTTTCACTGTTATTTATTTATTACTGAATCTGAAATATCCTTAGTCGTTACGTTTATAAAACTCCAATTTTTGGCATTACTAAAACCAATGAAAGCCTCTATTGAACATTTTCAATTGCTACACCGAATAGAGAGACAGTAAAAAGTCCAGTCTAATATTCTGAACAGATTCTTTACAAATGCGACAATGTTTTAGGGCGTGTTAAAATAAAAGAAAACACATGTATCCTCACACCCGGCGTCGGCCAGCGCCGCCGGACCTCGGCTGCTCGATTCTGCCAAAAAAAGTTCCAAACTCGTCCTTGCAGCTTTTAAAATTTCGTATCAAATGTGCAATAAAATTCATGTCAATTTAATAATAAAAAGATTGCAAATGTCTGTCAAAAAATGCTCTGTATTTTAATTACGTAATTGTTCATTCTTGACTGCATCCCGGTCTGTATCTGCCTTGCCTGTAATCACGGACACCGAGAGCATGCCCAACCACGCTGATCCATTGTAAATTGATGGAATATCATTTAATTTCTTAATAAAACCACGTGATACGAGAATAAAATATTATCTCTGAGATTAATTCAATTAATTACGTTCACAGATTGATTCGTGGATAATATAGTTGTTAATAAGTCGCAATGAGAACAGGAAAATGAATAATAATGTTGTCTGTATGGAAAGTTCCCTGAGACCCGTCTCCCGCAGTGGGCAGTGTGTCGAGAACAAATTGTACCAGAGAAAAGATTCTGGTCACGTTTCAAGCCACCGTTTGTTAAGTTTGTTATTGCCTGCGAAACTCGGTAACAGCTGTGGATTTCAGTTGATAATTACGGTTTAGGTTGATAACGCTTAATTCACACGACAATGGCCCTTAAGGTACTGCAATAAATGTCCTTTTACTATCATTGGTCTACCATTTTACGATTTTAATACTAGGTAATAAAGTTTAACGTTTCCAATGCTCGTCAAGTACATATACTTTACAGTAATCATATGCTTTAATGGACTAACCTATTGGTCTAGTGCAGTGATTCTCAACCACCGTGCCGCGGCACTTTTGTGTGCCGCCAAATTTTGCAAATATATAATAACTAGCTGACCCGGCAAACGTTGTTCTGCCATATAAATTATAACAGTATTTCTCTACTATATATTATACAT
>DWUN01002511.1:0-13729 GCA_018249975.1 Passova gellias | reverse complement strand
ATGATTACTAACAAATTCTTTTGTTTTTCCCAATCGTAATTACATAACGTTATCGTTCGATCTGCGTGCATGCGGTGCTGTACCTAGCTAGGCATTTTAGATAAATCTCATACATTAAATATGGTGCATATTATAAGAAAATCGTGTAAATAAAATATATAAGTAATATAATTTATAAGCGTTATAGTGCAATCCAAAAAGATGAAGATATAGTAATTGTAATTATGTTTCATACATCATTTTATGATGACAATGAAGTTGATTGTGGCTGAATGTCCTAAGATATATAATCTGTATGGAATTAAAGAAATTTGAATTTTTGTTTTTTTTAAAATCGAAATCTTACTATTTCTAGTCTGTTATAGTATGTATTTGTAACGTTTTATGAACTTCCGACAAAACCTTGAAGATTAAAAAATATCTAACGTTAAGTACATATTAAGATTTAATATGATTCTAGCATTTTTAATAAAAACGAATATACTGGCTGAATGTATGCAACGTTTCCATATACATATGTATATTATATAATCGAACTATATATAAAGTATTACTTAATTTATAGCGATCTACAATTCAATGTTTCAAAATGATTATGCTCGTGTTCTATGATGTTGTTCAAACGACTCTTGTCTACGCCATGATGTTGCCGCATGCAAATTTATCAATCCCCAATTGTTAAAATGAAATCGTAATTCAAAGTTAATGATTGATTTCGGCCAAATTTTAATTTCTATCGGAATCGTCAAACCGCCACAGCGATATTATATACACATATGTATAATTGTATATATATATATCACCTGCCGAGTAACAAGCGTTATGATACATTACTTATAAATCGTATCGACATTGTTTCATCTACTCAATGAATCGATAAAAAAGTTCTAACTATGGATGCGGTCTACCTATAACAGCCCAGAGAGATATGCGCATCAAACCTGCCCCCTTCACCCGTTTAGAAGAACGTGTTATAGACGTAGCCGGTCGCAATCAGGCCGAGCACGAGCAGGCACAGCATAATCATTATCTTCTTCTGCACAATGGACAAACACGACACATATTAGTATCTAGTCACGGCTGGCGGGCCGCCGCGGACTCCCCGACCGCGCCCCCGTGCCGACGTCGCGAACGGCCACCGCTCGACAGCTACGCGGTAATGTATAATTGGCGAGGGGCGCACGGGGGTGCGCGGGGGAGCGCGCGGGGCCCGCGGCGGGGCGGGGCGTTACCTTGAGCGGGGGGCGGGGCGAGCGGCCGCCTACGTCATGTAGCTGCACACGTAGCCCACGACGACCAGCCCCAGTATGAGCAGGCACACTAGGATCATGATCTTCTTCTGTGGTGGCGGGCATGCAACAGTACGCTTTATACTTGTCCGCGGCCGAGCGCCTCGTGACGGCTCTTACACACACACACTCTCGCTATGTGACCGATAAGTACGATCGACTAATCCTAGGGCTTCCCTCCCGATGGAGACACATTGAACCGTGCGTGCGTCATTTGCCTCCCTTTCGAGGTAACGTAACAGAGGAGTGTACGAGAAAAAGAAACAAAAAAAAAGTTGAAAATGAAATAAATAAATGTAATTTCTTCAAATTATTATAAACAAACATATTTACATCATCGGACATTAAATAATCCTGATTACAAATTTCTTACACATCTTTTGTAACTCGTCTTGTAATTGTAGGTGGAACATTTCACGCTTAACTAAATTATATTCTATGCGGTAATAATAATATAAAACAAAAAACAAAAAAAAAGAAAATCTGTAGCTTTAACGTTAATTAAGTAATCGTTTTTGAAAATGGCATTACATTATATTCACAGTCTTTCGGTTATATAAAAATATGTGTGCGATATTAGGTCGTTTCATTTTACAACCGTCGCAAGTGTTTGAACAAAGAGCTCACACAACTATCGTACGAAGAGAATGTGCGTACAACTACAGCGTATCCGAGTACCAATCTGTGGGAATCGCATACAAGAGACATACCAAATGATCCTTATGTGTACAATACGCTATGAATCAGATAACGTTCCAAATCGAGAAGTCATATTGTCGCACTGAACTGAATATTAATTTATACTGGGACACTTAATCGCACTAACAATTTCAACTCGGATTTGCCACTCGTTTATAACAGTACAAAAACAACAGTATGAATAAGATATGTTAGAAATGCTCCCATTTAAATGCATTTATGTTTATGTATGTATATACGTACAGAGCTACATTGATATAAATAGTGTAACAAGGTGTAATATTGTATATTATGAATCTGCATTTTCTAACGTTTCATAAAATTGTTTTGTTGATATATTAACAAGGTATATGACAGACAAAACAATTATATTAGTTATTATATACCATTTAAATAACAATAGTTTGTATTTATAAATATTTCTACTTATAGTTATAGTGATCCAAAAACTTAGTCTTAATCAAGTTGGAATTTTGCAAACATTTTAGAGCTTTGCTGGCTAACAAGGCTTTCACGTTAGATATTTTTTGACTGAATTGTGATGTCCTTAACCTTACAACAATTTACATTAAACACACTAAAACATACAATTGAAAACTCATGCTATTTTTTAAACGGTCTCAGTTGAGGAACATGTAACGTTTTTCAATAAAAAAATACCCTGAACGGATTGGTAGTAATCAAAAAATGTTCACAGAAACAACGAAAATGTATAGCGGGATTCTCATTACTAGAAAAAAAAAAAAAACAACATTGTGCGCGGAAAAGATAACATTACTATAAAAGTATGCGAATTGACAAGAATGACAGTAATTCAGTAGTAATTTCTAATAGTGAGACGCATTTTTTAAATTTAGAATCGTATTTTTCGTTTTTAAGCACTTTAATCGATGTTTTTTTTATTTGCACAGCGCTCGAGGCTCAATTATATTATGTGCTATGCTATTATTATGTTTCTCTCATTTCTCGTAATCGAGTTTATATCAAATTATTTAATATATCTCTATTCTATTAACCTACCAATGTTAGGATAACGATATTGTTTTTTAAATCAAACTGAATACTTACACGTAACAGTGTGCATATAATAACAATTCTGGAAAACATAATTCAAAACAATTCCCTTTAAAACTCTAAATATTGCAGTGAAAACAAAACTGGTATATTATAATTATAAAACACTAATTGTAGAAATATCAACAATTATAAAACATAGCAAATGACTTACACTTACAATATTATGTGATGAACTTACAAATAATTCGAATACTGATCAACATTTCCAAGGATCGTACACAACACGTACATACCTACATAGTAGAAAATAAAATGTGTTGTACTAAGAAAAACGCTATACGAATAGAGGCTTTTAGAATTTTCAAAATGCTTTTATTATACAGGCCGACAGATCTTTTAAGAATCATTCTTTTATTGTGTCTACTGCGCGCTCTACGTTAATAAAAGTGGCGCGCTTATGCTAATTACCTTTATATATAAATGCGTAAATACTAACAGTGTCGTAGTGAAGAAAAAACATCATACAATCTAACAGTAAATTCAAGAATCATGTCAAATACTTTTGTTCTAAGTACACTATGTACAAATTATATAAACAGCGATCATTTCGCACCAAAGGACAAACTTAACAAGTGACCGATCTCAAATGAATCTCTCTACTCTCCATTTTAATTAAACATTAACTGAAAAAGGAAATGAGGAAGCAAAACTTAAGTTTTGTTGACTATAAATTAATTATTATTAATTAATATTCATTGACTAATGTCAAGCGGATTGTTACGATGGAATTTAAGCAATTCATTAATTTTCACGTTTGTTGTACGCTTAAATTTCTTATTCTTACTCTGTCTTTAGTATGATAAATTTTAGTGATAAAAATTAGGCTGCTAGGTATATAAGAAGACTGTATCTATTGTTGGTTCAATCTTATATCTATGAATAATAATGTTATTTGAATTAATTACAATACACGAAAAAATGGATATATCACGTTCAATAGTTGCTTCGCCCCTAAATAAGGGCATCTCCGTTACAGGCCGCAGTTTAAAGTAATCGCATTTTGTTGCATATACATTATTTCACAACTTATGTAATAATATATTCCCCCAAACTTGCATCCGAGGCACTATTATTATTCATCATCGATAGCTTCAATATGTACAAAATGATTAAAAAAATAATGATAAAAAATTTTGATACTATGGAATGTATGGGTAAGTAGTCATTGTGTATAAAAAATGTCCCTCACAATGTATGATATCACATGACGCTGCTGGCACTATATATAGGGGAGAACAATTTGAGATTGTACTTTTTGTAATATTCAAAATTAAAAATGTAGTTTGCAAAGGCTTTTATTAACTTCTCTGGTCAAAAAAATACTAATATCTTGAGATTTTCTCTCGTGGCCTGGATCACTTCATCTAAAACTTAATTTCATGTAACACCTACACTAGTGCCGCGGCCGCAATTTATGGTAACATTTAAGTCATCATACATTGTTCACACATTTTCTACTTATCTCAACCTCTACATTCCATAGTAGCTAATAACTGGTAACACCAGCGAGCAATGTACACACACACCCACAAGACCTTATCAATCTAAAGTACAATCTGTTTATTGCACTGCATGTAATATATTGTGCCAGATACGATTCACGTACGTACGATCGTAAAGACCCATTATTACTTACAAACAAAACCGGTTTACATTCTAAAGGATTTTGTCGTAAAATAATTTCTCAGTATATTATTTGCATACACTGGAATTATTGTTGTATATAAAAAAAATCATCATCAATTTAAAGAATTCTTAAAAATATTTTTGTATAGTAATTTATCAGGTGTGTTTTTTGTCCATAGGGCAATATTCAATACAAGGAATGAGATTAAACATCAAGAAAACCCTACATTAAGCGCCTCCCTTATCCCTTTTCTAGATCCATAAAATTTGTGCGGGATATAGTATATCAACAGTATCATAGATTATAAATAATGGTAGTATACAGGTGAATATCAACGAAGTGACGTAAGTGAATGAACTAGATGTAGCAGTCCGTCGTTCGCTCCTGCGGCGACGCGCCGTTCCGTTCTTCGTTCGCAGTTCAGAGCGTGATCGAGAGCACTATTATTATTATTAATAATACCAGCGTAACAGACAGGCATATAATGATGAAGATTTTTTTCTGCAAGGACAAAGGAAAAACAAAAACAAAATAAAATCTCTGCTCAAAAATAGGTGGACAAAATTATCGAGGTCAAAAAAATATCATTTAATACCTATCATTCGTAGCAACATTTAATAAAAAATGATGCTTGATTAGTGAAATATCACTTATTACTACTGTAGTGAACTGTTTCAACTAGATAGTTACTATAAAAGCATGCATTTGAGGATTTATTACCGTCACCAAGTACAATTTGATTACACTACAATTTAACCAACATAAATTAAAAAAACCTGAACGTTGTGTATCGAAAAGCGATTCTAATTTCAAAAATTATAATTGAATAATTCATCTTATTCTATTTAGAGCAAAATAAGAATGGAAACAAAAACTAAATCGAACATTGTAGCATTTTTCATTGCCAAATCCAAAAATTATCCTTAAGCACATATAACATATATATATATATGGCTAAAAAAGACCATAGACAACATTCAGGACTCCTTTCCCATGCGAACAAAATGCCGACATCGATATTAATTATTCAGGGAACAAAATAAACAAAAGAAGAGCTATGATTATTTTAAATGCATTTTGAGTTTTATTACTTGTTAAGCAGATACTTTAAAGTAACTTGCAATATAATTTATTACATAAATATTACAAAGTGCAATTATTAGAGACATCTGCAGGTGATCTATTAAAATTCAATGATGTTACGTATCAAATGTGTAATTAAAAAGTCATGAAATAGTACAATGCATTAGAAGCTGAACAGAGTAGATTAATATTGCGAGCTCAAGATCGTTTTTCATGCACAATAAATACATCATGCTCCACTATAAACACAATCGAAATTATGTTAGGAAGCGAAAAATCATAAAAGTGAAACGCACGTTAGTCGGTAGATCGAGAGACGTAATCCGTCGTGTCCTCCCCCATCGCACAGTTCCCGCACGGAGTTAAGTAGGAAGTAGTCAGTACAAGACACCGGATAATCGTGTTGCGTGCGGCAGAGGTTACACCGCCTCCGGGACGAGTTAGAGGAGAGAGGCGGTCGTGGCCGAGGAGGCATTACCTTCCGCGCCTTGGTGGCCCACTTGTAGGCCTGAACGAGCTCGCCGCGGCCCGACTCCACGTAGTCGGTGGTCTGCGTCACGTGGTGCTCGATGCGGTCCACTAGCTCGCCCTGCTCGCGCGACGGCGCGGGGCGCGGGGGGCGCGGGAGGCGCGGGGGAGCGCTAGGGGGGCGGGGGCCTCGCGGCGGCCGATTGGTTCATACGGTTTTATTGTTCATACGTCACCAACGTTATGTGTTACGGGGACCGACCGAGGCGGCGCTGACCGGCAATGTTAAGACGGTTAAGAAGGATAGAGTTGAGTCCGAAGCTATACAGTGTTACGCATAAAACATGTAGTACATTTGATTCGACATACACACACAAAAACAGACATACATACAAACGAGTGTAGAACATTTATTGATAGTCTTAATTATACAATTTGTTAGTTAATAAACGAATATTTACATCGATTGAACACTTGTTACATAATAACATGTTAACATAACATTAATAATATAATATGTATATATAAGTATGTATATATATATATAATTAATAAACCATGCAATTATTGATATTGAAATTGAAATACAGTTATTATATAACAAATATCACCATAGACGACAAGAGGCAAATTACGCACACACCAACATTAAAGTCGAATTAGTGAGACACATAAGTTGATTTGTTAAGTAACGTTAAAAGTAAGAAGCCCATCTCCATCGAGTGTTAGTTCGAGTTACACGTAGAAGTTAGAGAGAACAAACAACACTTAAAGCCAATTAGTGTGAGAATGCAAATAATGAATTAGGTATATAAACAAACAGGGACAAAACTAAAACATTGTGTGAACCAATCACCGAATCATCGACGTAAACAAAATGCAAGGTTGGACGGATGAACCGTTCGTAACGTAAACGAAAATGGACGGGAAGCGGCGGGGCGGGGGGTCACGCAGCGGGAGGGGGACGGGCGGTGGGGAGGAAAAACAAAATAAAAACGCATTAGCAACGAATGAATCGACACTTGGAATGATGACAACTCACCCGTCGAGCTTTGCTCTGATATTTTAAGGCCTTCTTAGTATCTTGTGTGGCAGTTTGGACATAGTCAACGGCGTGTTCTACATGATACTCAATGCGGTCGATCATCTCTCCCTGTAGCCATAGACGCTTGTTTAGTTAATGCTTAAAAATATTAACTCTAACATTCTATATACGTAACGGCGACCACCAACGAACTGATCCTGCAATAGTCGAAGGCTCGGCTGGCGACCGTCAACCGTGGACAAACATTCGTTATATGCTTCATTAGCGACGTAGCGATTCGAAAAATACACTTTCCAGTTTCACTTGGTTACATCAAAAATATCACGATTCTATTCACTATCCATTGTTGAACTGGTACGCCAGCTATATCGAGTCGCTTTCTTTAGGACATCTATAAACAGCTTTAAATATAATTAAAAGCTAATAACACAGCAGTTCTACAATACTTGGCTGATAATGATGATATATTTTTTTCAACCAAACCTTCATAAAAACTTTTACCAACAAAAAATGTAAGCAAATCATCGCTTATGATATAGTTAAAGGTTAGATTTTTCATTTTTAAATTTCCACTTTATTACCTATAGTTATTATTCATTGGCATTGGCGCCCCTCAGACTATGATAAATCGGGAGAGCAGCCGATATTCAAGGCAGCACAATGTAAGTTTGCTGGCACTGGTTCTATAACGAAGAAGGTGAATAATAAAAAGTTTGTGACCTGACTCTCGACGAGCATCGCCATGTCCATGAACATGTCGTGCAGCTCGCGGATGGACGTCTCCAGCTTGATGATGTCGGCGTGTCGCGCCTCGATGTCGGCGAGCGTTTGCTTCGCTTGTTGAGTTTCCATTATAATCTGGAAATATTATTTGTACAATTGATTTTAGAGACTAAGAATGTTGTTAGCCTTTGGTTATCAATCATGTTAGTCGTTACTGATTAATCATGTTATTCATAAATATCTAATATTTCGTGTTCGCAATACTAAATAGTATTCTTAGATAGAAATAGGTTTACGTCGGTGACAAGTGGTCAGTCGTTGGTAGCGTTCGCTGGATCCGCCCATATTTATTTTACGAACAAAATCCGGAACGACTCAACTAATCACAATGTCGTGAGCCGAGTTAAGCTTTATAATTTCTTTATCCGTCAATTTATTTACTATGGCAATCCAAAATCAATTTTAATTTATAGCTATTTATTTATTTATTTCATTTATTTATACTTTATTTGAAACTTATAAAAAATAATTGACTAAAAGGCGGACTTAATGCTAAAAGCATTCTCTCCCAATCAACCTTTGGGCAGTTTTGAGACCAATAAAGCTATGTACTCATTTAGTATATAAGTAGATATAAAAAAAGGAAAATTGTTCGGACACAGTTATAGTCTACGCCAGTAACACATTAGCATGTAAACTTGCATAATGCGGTGTTATAACTTTTAGCCAGTACATTCCACATGTACTGTCTCATAGTATAATCAAGAGCTATTAAAAATAGTTTCCGTGTTGGTATTACGTTATCGATTTTTAACGGCGTGCAATGGCCTTCGACATACATACATACATAGTTGAGTCATTACGCACGCCCTATGCATATTGGCTTTCATCTTTATTAGCTGAACACTTTAGAGTAAATTAACGTTACCAAACATTTTAATTCTCATCAAATAATCCGTTGAGAGAACCGAGACGTTATGCAATACAATTATCCCACGAAAAAGTTACTTTAATAATCAATAAATATATTGAACGATGTTAAAGCTCCGAATTGACGTTATAACTGCGATACGATATTGTAAATTACCTGATCAATATAAATGGATGACTTTTATATGTGTTCATTTCGACTCGTAGATAAATCGGCTCATTAATGTTGGCCGTGACAGTTGAGCATGACTGATTATCACTTTTAGTGACGTTTATCGACATTTACACAAAATATCGGAATAAACCGGACAATGGAAGTGGGATAGATTATTGCAACTGAAACGCATTAAAAGGAGAAAACATCTGCAACGATCTGCGGCGATTAGAGCGGCGTGGCGGAGTAAGCTCCAGGTGTTCAGTGGAACGCAATAGGTGACGTGACTCCTAGTACTACTACTGACTGCTATAGCCTGAAGGGCACTCGAAGCCGAAGTTAGATGACTAAAACATGACCTTCATTGAGTGTATTTACCTTACCAACTACATAGTATAAAACAAGGTCGCTTTCCGCAGTCTATCCCTATGCATGCTTAGATCGTTAAAACTACGCAACGGATTTTAATGCCGTTTCAATTAATAGGTAGAGTGTTTCAAGAGGAAGGTTTATATGAGTAATAACATACATTATATAGTAAAGAAATACTGTTATAATTTATATGGCAGAACAACGTTAGCCGAGTCTGTGCTAGTAATCAATAAAACAATTTGAATTTGACTCACCCCTTGAGTGAAGACAGCGGGATTGTCCTGCTCCAGCATGGCCTCGAGCTCGTCGTCGGTGGTGGCGCGGCCGGTGATCTCCAGCTGCCGGAGTATTCTGTTTTTGCACCGATCTCGGTAGTCGGTCTGCGTGCGGTTGTACTCCGTCATCACCTCGACGAATTTGCGCGACAGCGTCGAGTGCTGGGTCTTTCTTATCCTGAGGTCCGCAGACGATTTGTTCGAGTGCTCCTCTTGTTCGATGTTCTGCTCTATGTCTGTGAAAGCGACGGGCGACGAGTACGATGTTTTAATATTTTTAATACAGTAGTTTTGAAATTTTTAATTTTATGTTCTTCCTCCACATATTTTTTTCTAAAATAAACACTAAATCACAAAACGTATAGTATCTGCTTACATATGTATATTTAACACAGTTTCGAATATATACATCTTTAAAACTGTCATTTGTGTCTCGGGAATTATTTAGCTTCAGAAAATGAAAAGGGTTTGATGGAAACCTACGTTTTAACTTTCCTCGGACTTTGTTGGCAGTTTTCTTGATGTCAGCCATGAGATCCTCCAGTTCATGCTTTGTTTCTGAAACAGAGAGCACGGAGATGTGAGTCATCCCTCACGATGGTACACGTTACTTAGATAAATTCGCACGAAATACGGGACGCATAAAATGTGCGGAGAGTCCTTAATGGTTTGCAGTTTAGTGTAAAAGTTTAAAGCACCTCTTACTTTGCCTTATATCCTTTGTAAGTACATACTTATATAAATCCACCAAAACCATTTCATGTACAAGTAGCGCAAGAAATGTGAGATTAGATCATATAGATTAGATATATTACTTAGACACTAACGATTCAGTTTATAAGTTTTTATAAACTGAATATTCTATTTATAAGTTTTATAGACATTTTTTATCTCCTCACAAACGTAAATAATCTTCAACCACCGAGTAGTTAAGATTTTAGATATGTATAAAGCAACGTATAGTTGAATGTCTGTGAATATCCTTAACAGATTTCTCAGAAATACTTCATGAATAATAAATCATAACGTGGATGGGCTACATCGTTGAAATTTGGATTCAAATATTATGAAAGGACCGAGACTTGTAAGAGATCGCTGAAGAGCATTCATCAGAGAGGATTTCAATATTTCACGAGACGAATATTTCCGAGGGGATGGGCAAAAGAAGTCAAAGCCACAGCTTACTGGGGAGCATAATATAATGATACATGCTCGAGAATCGTTGTACCGAAAGCGAATACTCGTAAATAAGTAATAATAGTAACAATGATAATAATCGCTTAAATAAGTAACCGCGTATATAAGATAAATTTCAAGTTTACTTATTAAAACCACAACTGTATAATGTGAACAAAACATCTATCAATTCGTTTAGATTAATCACGTAACGTATTGCGTTAAAATGTAGGTATACGTGTTTATTTCGTGTCGTAATACTACCGAAAGATATTCGAAATCAGAGTGATTAAAAGCCGTGGCAATGCTACAAGAAAAATATTTTATATTTCACAAGGGGGAACCATGAGCATATCGGTATCTGGCTACCGGAATCAAATTTCCCTTTTAAGCTATAGCTAGGACAAAAAGCAGTTCTGCGCTAGTAACGTTGGCTAATATAGTTACAGACAAACTAGACAATTATTCAGAGTGTCGCTGAAGAACATCAGAGAAGCATTTGACATTTCACATGGGATTCCCGACATATACGGTCGAGGGTGCACGAGTCTCCGGCCAACGGAAGTAGTAGGTATCCCCTTGAGATAAGCTGTGAGACGACGCGTGTTCTTCGCTACTGCGGATGTTTGGCATTTTGCCCGAAACCGCGGCCTTTTCTTAAACGGTTTAGTATTTAAGTATTTAAACAGGAATTTATACGTCTTATACTGGACCACTAGACGTAATATTGATTATTGTACGCATAAACGGAAGAAATAAGCTACAAAAGTAGGTATACATCATAGAATTATAAAACTTAAACCACAATAAAACTCTAAGCCGTAATTGTCCATAAAATTGATTCGTAGTAATAGCAGTAGTTATACTACTACACATAGTATTATTAATAGCAGCGGTAATGGTAAGCATTACTAGTAATAGTGTAGTTATGGTGTACCAGCGTTACAGACATTCCTGTCTGTCTTTAGTAGAACTTAAACACCCTTCACAAGTTACATCGATTTATTACACTGAATTATGTCAAGAATATATATTACAAATGGCCATCCGTAGGATGAACACGTGTTCCGGTTACGTCTCCATTCGACTTCGCATAAAGAAAATTCATTTTGATAAATAAGGGTCTCCAGTAGATCATACATCAGCCAATCCGATGCCTCGCGTTCACGTCCTTTTTGTTCTCGAGAAAAAGTGGTATCAATCTCCACGGCTCTCCCTGGGACAGAACGCTCGGAGTAATTTCGAAAAAATTTACGATAAAAAATGTCGAAACGTTTATGAATGTACTCGAACAGAATAAATTTCGAACAGCACGCGGCGATGACGTATGTGTTGTCATGTCGAGAGCGAGTAATGAAATGAACTATAATGAAAAAAGCCGTCCAATATTTCGTCAGTGGAACAGTTATGAATAAATTCCAGCGTAATAAAATAAAAACCCACGCAATGTTATCGTGTGGGCGAAATAATTGCCTGTCCGCTGCAGCGGCTCCGATGCGATCGATATGCGCGAATCTCAGCTCTCAACAATCCATACTCAACTCGACATAAAAAAAAAACGGAAATGACTCGATCAGAAACTTCGCCCTCCACTTTCTTAGTTTTTTTTTTATAAAACTACAACATAATAAGAGTCGATAGTCCAATAAGATTACTTATGTAGTTTTGATTTCGATATTTAGTAACTAATACTAATGCTACTTACAACAAAAGGTTATTAACATGTAGAGCCGTGAAACTACCCTCCAAACGTTTACAACTTTACAATGAAAAGAGTAACTAGCAATAGTAAGAAATGATCATGCACCTTATTTAGCTAAATAAGTCATGACGACTTGAATTTTGTTTATGATTAATTTTTATTATGAAGGGGTGATAATAAGTAGGCAACACGTAAGACGGTTGTATAATAGAGAAAACGAAATAGTACGTATCCTAAAAGTAGATTCAATTTAAAATTTCGTCTCGGACAATTCTAATATAGCAGTAAATTCTTATTGCTTTGCCCCTTCAAATCAAATAATAATACTGAAATTGTTACCGAAGTGAACATGAAAAGATTTCAGAGTTATAAAATTTTCATTCCGAATTGAATATTTCATAACTTTTTATATCTCTTGGTCTCTTCCATTAAAAGTTTTAAATACTTACAGCTACACAAAAATGATTAGACAACGTATTTTCGGAAGATTGACACGGAAAAAGGAATTCTCGCAAAAATTATACATATTGCCTATCAGATTGACTGCCTTCTTTTTTTTGACCCACTTCTGAGAGGGAACGTGTCTCCCTCAAAGTGTGGAAGGCCTGGTATACTCGTATATTGTGACACGCTGATTGACTGTGGATTGGCTAATATACCGGTTAATCGCCGAACCGTTTTTCACATGTTACGATATCTTTATGAACTACGACGAGGTTTAACGATAGGTACCAACCTAATAACAAAAACCGAGATCGACTGCTTAATGTGTCGTCCGAAGCACGGAGAAATTGATGACAATTTGCCAGTAGCAGTCATCCAATCAAGTGCCGGCCGCGCCCGGTGTCACTTAACTTTACAGATCGTTAGCAATCTGCAACACTGTCAGTCACTTAACTTCGATGATCGCATAATAACATGTGGTAAAACATATTACGCTAATATAATAAAGTTTCCCGTAAAACAACTAAGCAACAAGGATAATTAACTCGCCGTGTCGTATACGTTTGTCTTACTACCTACATACTTCCAAATACTTCTTAACGCAAATTATGTTTCTAAAAAATGTAAAACTACCTACTTATTATTTTTATCTCGCTATAAACACG
>DWUN01002510.1:0-13730 GCA_018249975.1 Passova gellias | reverse complement strand
ATATTTTATATTTTTATAATTCTTGAAGAATACTGGCTGCCTAAAAAGACTGGCTGGACATTAACACGGAATGTTTTACTTCGTCGGCGAAAAAAGAAGAAAAGACAAGAGACGATATGGTGATGGAAAAGTGTGAATGTAATGCTTTTGAAAACTAAAATATATTGAAAAGTAATAGAAAATATTGGTTTTAAATTATATCAACCTACCTTCTGAGCGATCTTTCAATATGTTACGATTTATAGTCATACCTACATACTTCCCGTAAGGTTAAGACTGTCTATTGGCTGCGGCTCTCACGAACTTCTTCACCCCCTCCATTAACATGGAAGTTGTCAATAATGTAATGCTCGTTATACTAAGTACTCTTGACCTGCCTTTTTGCTTTGTTTATTTGGGTTAGGTTGAAATAAAAAAAAATTACAGTTAAGTACCTTGCATCGGATGGCCGGTGATGGATGAGGCGGTGGCGATATGTAACCGCGTTTGATAGCTCAATCGGCGGTTCGCTCATGAATAAAAAACACATTTCAATGTAACCAGTGCACAGTGTATCGAGGTTCGATATTTTAATGACGATCGATACGTTCGCCGACATCGGCCCGATACCATTACATTAAACGCACTGTTTGTTTTGACGTTTTTATTTATAAATAACACGGTATTGTATTTAATTTGCCGTCGCATTTCTAGCCGGGACCTAATCATCATTTCACCGTTTACAAAATGTAAAAACTGCCAACTCACGCCACCGACCGTTCCTGTGCCTACCGTTTATATTCACGTAGGACATTTTTTATTATGCGGCAGGAAATTAACTTTCGTATTAAATATTATAGGCCGCGACTAGTCTCCGTGGGGATGCTAGATCGAGGATAAAATCTCCTACCTTTGCCCGATCTTAGCTTTAATTAGATGTCGACTGATTCCATAATGAGCTAGCTACGGTTTTGTTTTATCCCCTCAGTAATTAATATAACGATTAATAATTTTATGACATTGTTAATGCAGGCCGAACGGAACTGTAATTATATTATCAATATTTTATCCTTCGTATGATTACGCTTTAAATGTCTTAAACTGTTAATATTGTGTGTGTAGGCAGCTTTACTTGTTTTATTCTATTGAACGCTAATAAAAGTCATAACAAAGGACGAAATTAATCCCTAATGGCATTTTCCACTAGTTTCAATATATCTGATGATTTTTGTTTAATCATTTTATTGTTCTACCGTAAGCCGCTTAATTTGATATGAACCGAACATCCGTATACCTCAATATTTTAAAAAACGAACAACTAAACTGTACACAAACATCCTTAATTAAAGGCGTTTCATGAAGATTTGAGTTCCAACATGATAATCTACTTAATAAGTAAACGCACGGAACGCCTCTACTTAGAGCTCATTAACAGCGCTACGTAGAGTCTTCATTACACTTGGGTGCAACGAGTATTATTTGATCATTTCTTCACTTCTCTTGTTTGGACAATTGTTTGCGTGTAGGGGAATGTGTCTTAATTGTTTGATCAAATATAAACTTTAATTAGAGAGTGGATGAACAGCTATCGTTTACAGATATCAAATAAAGTACAGTTTACTTCGAAGCGGTTTTAACAATACGTAAAAATTACAATACATACATTTGTTTTATAATCACAAAAAATTATTTAATAATTTACGGTACTGTATTTTAGCAGACAGCCAATAACGATTAGGCGAGAAATATCTCGATAGATATACGTTATCTGTTACCCAACTTACTTTATCTGTATCTGTATAGAAAACGCATTTGACAATTCAAGAAAGAGGGAGAGAGTTGAAGTTATGTTCGAAACATGTAATTTATAAATTGCGCCAAACATCTGACACCTAATATCCTGGAATGAATGAGAAATTGGCGATATAAACTCAGAAAAGGTAGAATCATTTCGCAAGCGCAAACATGTTGGTACATTTCGAAAAATAAATTTGTATACGCCACTTTAGAAGCGACAGATGAGTACAAGATTTTATCCGTTTATATCGCTGCATTTGTATACGTACCTATATATAACTCCGCTTCGTTGGTGGTTGGACTTTTGAATCGGAAATCTTATTTTAATTAGCGGTTGGAATTCATTAATCTTTTATAAAATCATTCAAACATTATTACGAATCTTGATAACGAACTCGACAAAATATTCACGTTTTAATCTAGTTTCATTTTATCGTGTTAACTGAATTCAACTAACCGCTGATGCTATAAAGATTGTACGATCTACCACGAAAACATGAATAAATGAAAGTGGTCAAGTTCTTTGTAATCTATAATTTATGTACTTGCAAAAACATCCCGAATACTTCGTATAGTCTGAGTAAGACATATTAATATAACTCTTTTTTATTTAACACGTAAACTTTGCGTAATAATAGTTGTTGGCGTTCGTGCACGGAACTTGACAACAAATGATAACTGCAACTACTACTAAAATGAACCTAAAATTCATCTTGCGAGCGACAGTCATCTCCATTGAGAGTAAAGGGTAAGGGTTTGACGCTGGATATTTTATTATGTTTAAATGTATATGCCACTTGACATATTTGTCTAGTCTGATCTGGAGATCACATTGTCGAACTTAGCCCGTCACACTGTCGTGTCTGAACTCGAAGTGTTTAATATTTAAAACTGCATATTACGTATTCAGCGATTGAAGCAATCAAGATGCCGTATTTCTCGATTAAATGTTTATAATGTTACGATCTTGTGTTTTATATACATGCTTATTATTATGCTATCCATATTTTGGATTCTGTATATAATATGTATAATAAAGTTCAAGATCATTATGTTAGGTGTGTAACAGCTATTGGTGTTTTGTAATACAATTAGCGAATGTAGAAGCGCATATTACTTACAAAATCGAAATTACTTAGTACTGTAACTGGTAGCTGGGCTGGTCAAAAACTGCTTAACGGATTTGTATGAAATTTGGCACACAGAATGTCTACAAGCTCAATTGTCACAGGTTATTTTTTATCCTGATATTTCCATGGGATCGGTCTCTGTGCGTGTAATAGCTAGGCGCATAGTTATTTCATAACTAGCTTTGCCCGTGGCTTCGCCAACCTGAAAATCAGTGTGTCACAAAGTTTTTTTTTGTAAAGTTGCAACATTTTCGTAAAACAATAAAATTTCTGGAAACCTAAAAAAATGGGTAAAAAAGTAACCTACAATGTTCATCCTAAGAACCTCAAGTACCTCTATATGAAATTTTATAACAATCGGTTCAGCGGTTTGGCAGTGATGTTGTCACAGACAGACACAGACAAAGTTACTTTCACATTTCTAATATTAGTATGGATATGTACGGAGTTCGAAAAAGCACGTCCGATTTGTTACGATAGGGATTTTTGATACTCTGCATTCTCTGCCTGCCTTATTGCGGACCTGGCGTGATGGTGTAATATTAACAATGATCAACAGGCCCGCCCCCGCCACCCTCGGAGATGGAGAGATGGCTTCACACTCGGTCCTTGGCCTTCATCAAACAACTTCCAACTGCATCAAACAAATATTTTCTTTACGTAATTACAATGGTAATAATAATTATAAAATGAGCTCCATGCAACGGATCTCCGAAAGCAGTGGATTGTAAAGAACGAGACTTAAATCATCTCGCTTTACGTCTCATAAATAACGCTGCGAGAGTTCTAACTTCCTTATTTATGAACTTGTCGCAACGCCGCGGCCACTGCGTCTATCGAATATATCTTTTGTCTCTTGTACCTACTCTGGCGGTAATCGAGACGCGACTTTATATCGATGACGTATCGATAATCATTTGGTGAATAAAACGGATGACTTCAAAATCGTTTGAGACATTATTTATCAGTTTTCCTAACTACGAGTAGGTGATGCTCAACCAATTTTTTTCACTGCGTTTTTAAGTGGAATTGGTTAAGAATGGAGACGCGCGGTCAACATTTATATAACAGAATGGGTTGACGTGTTTGAAAGGGCTGTCATCCACGTGGCATCTGACCGACCTAGGCCCTTCATCTCATGCGCATTAAACCGAACTTTTAAAATGGGTGTTTAAATCTTATGTAATTTAACAGTGACTCATAATATTATTATTAAATTAGCTTAGTTAAAATAATCATAATAATTTAATTTTTATATCGTGTAAGATAGTTTATTTTAATTGAAAAAGGTTTTTAATTTATAATGTTGCATAAGTAACGTTGAGCCAGCATTAGCCTGCGCCCAAAAGTTTATATCAATTCAAAAGGTAATATTTTTAAATCATCGTACTGCACTGAAGTTAAACAAACATATGTACAATACATGGAAATTGAACGTTTTTATTGTCGAAATGTTCTTGACTGTTGGCATAGGTATAGTTAAACAAGCATTTAGTAGCAGTGTACATCGAAATAGAGCGATTTTGTTTTTGAAATGTTTTTTACTGTTTGCATAAGTGAAGTGAAGCCTGTCCCATTTCTGTGATTGTAGCAACCGCGGTGTACGAGGTGCAGTTCACCGGCTCAACTCCGAACTCTTAGCGACTCATTCACTCATTCACTCATTCACTCATTCACTCATTCACGGTCGCGCCGATGTCGTTACATTGCTCATTCCGCTCCCAGCCGCTCGCTTGCTTTAATTATTATGATTAGTTTTCGATTTTCGTTTGTTTTCGATGTTAACCGCCGTATTCTGTGCGATTTGATAACATTTGAGAATAATAGCATAAGCAAAGATGGCAGTTTGGATTCGAATCCTTGTACGCATCTTTGATTTTTTAAACTTCCGTACGCTTTACAAATGTATAATTTAATATCAGTCGCTAAAACTGTGAAAAAACGCTGTGAGGAAACCTGCACATCTTAATTATAAAATGTGTAATGTTTCTGAGGTGTACAGAGACTGCCAATCCGCACTTGGGCAGCGTGGCAGACTGTGCCCTAAAACCTTCTCACTATAAGAGTCGACCTAACTATTCACACTAACAATCCCATCCCTACAGCCCCATCAGAGGTCCGTTGCAGATGTCCATGGGCGGCAGCGGCCACTCGTGACTGCTGCCAGCTCGCTCGCTACTCTCATAACATAAAAAAAAAGATCAATGAACCAAGAGACCGTTTGAAATATTTTTTGACCCAGTCGACGTATAGAACTTTAAATCTTAATTAATTCGTGCTTTCTAAATACGTGCCAATGAGGGCGTGTTAAAATAATTCGAGATTTTATTGGCCGTGACGCCTATAGTCATTTATCTAAAAGCAACATTTATGAATACACGTGTGATTAATGACAGATGAAATTCACTGTATTAAAAAAAATTCAATCTAAGGCCGTAACTACTGCTGGTAAACGATTTCGTATCATAATTAATATGAAGGAATCAAATGTAATTTTTACGTGTGCATAAGGGCGTGTTCACACTAGCGTGTCGCCGGTGGTAGTCTGTCAGTAAAGGAATGGCCGGTAGCCAAAGTTTCTAATCTACATATTAAGAGAAAACTTTCTATCCCTTATAAGCTTATTGCGAGCACGAAGCGATGTGAGATTTGGCAGTTATATTTTATATTATGAAGAAGGAAGCGATAAAAGCAGACATTAATATGTAATATCTGCTACTAATATATTAAATTGACTTTACAAAATCTCAATTATGCGCCTTGCAGCTTAGCTAAATTGTCTCATTTATAGTATTTCTCGTATTTTTAAATAACTTAAAAATTCATATTATTCAATGACAGTCTTCAATGACTAAATAATACATAGAAAAACAATTATAAAAACCGTATACAATGATTATAGTGGTATTCTGTTTGACTTAAAAACATTAATATCGGATTTAACTTAATGAAACAAACTCGATGTTTGACCGCTAGGCGAACGCTTCTCTAGCGAAACAGCCAAAAGAGTGTCAAGAAAATGAAATAAATAATTTCTTTATTCGTTGACATGTGCCCGTAACAACTACTTATTAGTTTAGAATTATAAGAAATACAGTGAATCTATCAATCATAATCGATATCATAGCGTTATTACTAGTTTATGAAGAAACTAAAAGTATTACGCAGGTATACATATATCATGCATGAATGCGTACTAATGTAACTAAAGTAAACGAATAGTAGCTACTGTTAATGCTGATTGCAGAGGTAAGTTCATCAATAAAGGTACAGATACACGTGTAAATAAAAACCATGGCTGTGAGTATCCTTCAAACCGCGTATGTTCCCTCTCTGCCTATGAGAACACGCAAAATATGTATGCTACTAACTACCGATTGCTCT
Organism: Passova gellias; assembly: GCA_018249975.1. Lineage (NCBI taxonomy): Eukaryota > Metazoa > Arthropoda > Insecta > Lepidoptera > Hesperiidae > Passova > Passova gellias. The sequence continues at coordinate 7,440 of DWUN01002510.1, read as the reverse complement.
GTAGACTTTGTGTTACAAATATATCTATCTTGATCTTACGATTGCTCTTATTTAAAGCCAAATATCAAATAGTCCCCAAACAAGCACACCTCTCGAGGGGATGGAGGATGAGCCAGGGACCGGGCGAGGCCTCCGGTGCGTTGCGCAGCGAGCACTGTCACAATGCGCTATAACTCTTGTATCGACGTGTTCCGCCGTAGAGCCTTCGCTGTAAAGCCTCGGATTTACCTTATAATACGATATTACTCGCTCCGTTATAAAGCAAGGGTTTGTTATGTAAAAATTAAATTCATATTCAAGACTGTTTTAGGTTACAACTTGTCTGATGGTAAGAAAAAATATATTAGATTTGAAAATAACAAAAAATATATACACAAGATAACTTTGTCATTTAATGAGTATATGGATCAAAAATTCAGCTTCGGCGGGGTTCGAACCCACGCCTACGAAGAGCTCGTACGCTTTCATGGGCGATAACCACCAGCTTACGAAGAAACGGTACCGTTTGGCATTGGATTAATGTTTTTCATATTACGTTATTATAATTAATTTTTCCATGTGAATAAACCATTTTGTTAGGAGTCAGTTATAATATTTAAAGGTAATTAGACGAATGTTAATGTATTGAGATTACGTTCCGAGTAAACTGTTCAGTCTACGTTTTCAAATAATTAAAATTAAATCTCTTTAATGGTATCTTTTGACCGTGTGACGAGATAGTTTTAATTTTTATTTTAATTCTCATTAATTATAGATAATTGTTTCCTATTTTTCGGAATCCGTTACATCTATCTCGGAAATAAGCGGAATACACCAGAGGCTCCCAAATGTTCCCAATTTACGACGCGTTTGTCTTCCGTATTTTGTATCGGCTCCCTCTCAGCTACTCGAAACGGGTACAACTTATTATACTGGGTAGGTAAAAGTAATAAATTAAAACGTCCACAACTTAAAGTCATATTTTTATATTTATTGACACGCAATAATACTTTAGTTACTACAGTTATTTAGTTATAAAATAATGCCAACGTAATGTGACGTAAGTTTCGTTTAAAGAAAATGGAAAACTGGAGCAGATCGCGGCGCACCTGTTTACTGTCTATCACCTACAGTTGGGAACCACTGGAATAGATGATTCTGGTTCGTAATATATCCGAGATTATAACGGCATGTTGATGCGTGAATTATTAAATTAATTTGTATAGCGAAGGTGATCTCGAGTTAATCCGAGCGGTCGGCCTCGTATTCATGTGAAATAACAATAAATATTCATGCATACAGTGAAATATAATAGCTATGTTAAATAAGCTGTAACATATTTCGCGTTAACTCGTCCCTAACACTATGGATTCGCGAACAACTCGACAAATATTTCTTTACTGAGCAAGTCGAAGTAGTGACAACAGTATCTTGACGATGATGGAAAGACCCGACCCATTCGGCTTCCCTGAGCGAGGACAGTCATAGGACTGAAATAGTCTTGAATGATACAATTAATTATTATCTATACGGATGAATGTAGAAACTAAAGTCACAATTAATTTTCATTTATTTTATTATTATCCTAGATTAGTTTTGGATTATTTTTAGCTATTTGTTGTTGGTTTATTCCTACCTTTTAATATGCTTTAGTGAATACCGGTGTAATTTTGTTTGGGGTACAGTTACGTCCTGGCTCATTTAAATAATTTAGAAAGCGCTAAGTGCTACATTTAGTCATTTTGATGACCGCAGCACTGTTTAACGTAATAAATAAAATACAATATGATACACGTTATCAGTGGTAGGCATTAATCTGCCATTCTGCCAGACTGTAAGTCTGTATATTTGCCAGTCTGATATTCTGCCAGTCTGCCAGGGAACGTGTTCTCATCCAGACAAATAGGACTGGCATTTTATTTAGCATCGATCAGTTATAGGCCTACTGCTACTGTAACCCGACACTACTAGTAACCCTTTAAACATTGCGTATTAAGTTAATTGTTACTGGGCAGTAAATTTATGGGCATAAACGCTTGCTTTTTTTCCATTTTATACAATTTTGTTTATGTTGTCCTTTAAATTTACCTTTTAATTCAATTAAACCTGCGACCTTCGTTGTGACAAGTCGTGGACTTTGATAAGGTTATTATTAATTAAATCTATGTATGTATTAGGTAAGTGGTGCAATAAAGTTAATCTCATCATATTAAAAGTAATTTTAAACGGTTTTTGAAATTATCACGGCAGATTGTAAGGTTCGTTAGCGTGGATGACGACTTTGAATTACAATGTTTTGTTCAATTCATACAAGCGTATTTTTACACGGCTTTATAATCGGAATACACTTTCAACTCAACACAAGCGAACACGAAACGTCGAAACCGTAACAGAAATTAACATAACTATGTATTTATGAATGAGATCATTATCGGATGTTCTGTTTGTTTAACAAAGTGAACGTTTACAGAGCCGCATTCGCTGCGGGCGGTGGCCGGTGAAGCTATATTGGTGGTATCGCATTATCTGCTCCGGTTTGTGCCACTAAAACAGATAATAATGATAAGAGTAGGTATATTTTATTATGGCGACACAAATTGCAGTATACAGTAAGAAAAAATTAAACCAAACAAATACTGTAACATGAAATGGACAACACTTAGCGTAAGACATTAAAAGTATAGAAAAGAAAACAAAACATATACAGAGGCGTTCACAATCTATATTATTCTGCTTTTTTTGACAAGACCTTATGATTTTATAAAATTTTCTTATTTAATTTAACATGTACATCGAATTCTCACGCAAATCAGCAAACCTCCAAAGGTTGCTGTTTAAACTGTTTTAGCTAATTCTCTGTGTAAAACTCTGTAATTAATGGGCAGTGGATTAATGTTTTGTATTGTACGGGGCTCTTCGGAGCTGCAAACGCATTGGTGACAACGACCACTTATCACCGAATGGTCAGTTGCTATGTATGTTTGTCTGTGCATTAAAAACAATTGTGCAAATATGTAAACGATTTTGTCTTTGATTTATATCGAGTCGGTTATGGAAATAGACGTATGTTTGAAATCTTTTTTGATTTAATAATTCTAACAGCTTATTATTCTCTCCGTATTCCGTTTTACCGGGAATTAACATTTTAATTCAAATATCTTAATGGCGCGGCTGCCCCATAAATGTAGCGATATTTCAAATGCCCTACTAATAGATATTATTTATGTTCACTTTTTACACGGACGTGGAATTCTTATTAATGTAGAACACCCCACAATTAACAAATTAGATAATCTAATTAATGTGATTGTTTATACAATTATACAATTTCATTTCAGTAAATCATAATGTTTAAGGGAAACAACGGCAACATTAATTAGTTAATTGGTTTGAGAAATTAGTGGGAACGTGTATTGTTTTAATGTCTTAATTATTTAAACATACGAGAATTAATCTGTTTATTTATTATGGCCGTCGTAAAGTAATCTCTCAAGTAGACGTTTCCGACCTTTACATGTAAATGCATTTGAATAAAATCATAATTCCAATTTAAATACAAAATCTAAGAAATAGGGTTTCGTTTGTCTTTTTTCATTCGTTACATATAATATTAATGTCGTTATTTGTCGGTGCGTTGGTATAACAGTAAGAGTACTTCTCCCGTGTTCTTCCACTGCGGAACCGCCGTCGAAGAATCACCATGTAACACTCGTGTTAATGAAGAAACACTTTACGATTTAAAAAAAAACCTAAATCATCATAATGCACGTTGAAGGATGAAATTTCAGCCTTCACATAATGGCCGTATAAGGAATAAAAAGGTTGTTTATTACAACCGTTATATTGCACGAGAAGAAAATATTGTTATTGTTACGACGTGGAGACACTCGCGGAGAGATGTCTCTCTTGACATGATATTGTATCATATCGTGTCATTGTATGTTGCAATGAGCGTACAGCTATATTTTCACTCGCAATATTATATTATTATTATTATTATTCTACCGTTGATCCTGGTGCCTGACTCGGTAGGCAGAGAGCACCGGATGACGTATCACTATTCTTACAGACCGTATTTCTTCTACATTTATCACTCTTTTCGATCGTACACGCCACTTTCTGAGACTTTTGACACCCCCATCAGCCACAGCATCAGATATATTTGGTTAAAATAGGTGAGCCTTTATCTCCCTCGGCACCAGCATCAATATTGTGCCTGTGTTGTTATTCCTACATTGTAGAGAGCAATGAAAATGTTATCATCATACCGAAACGAATATGAAGTGGGAAATATAAATACAGCTTTTATTGGCAGTGTAGACATCGCGAACGATATCGCAGTGGGCAGGCACTTCGATAAATTGTCAATTAATTTTCACGAACTGCAAACATTAAAAAATATCCACGCGCAAGAAAAATTAAAACGGCAATCGATTCCAACCGGCACAATCAAATATCGAATAATTTGCGGTGATTAATCTGTAGCGGCCGGCGAGCGGCGCCATTAAGTTTCGAGTGAAATCTTTTTACAGCGGCGTATATCAACTTTTTGCAGCAATATTCCCTTATAAAGTGCGCTATGTTTTAAAAATAATGAGTGTGCTCCGCTCGCGCGCAGCAGGGCGTTGAGATATGGTGACACGACGCATAGATCACCAGACACACACACGCCGAGCTCTGTCGAGCCCCAACTCGGACGCCGCCGGGAATGTCCGCCGTCGGCTTTATTGTTTCCGGGTGCGTCCGGCTGATTCCGACGGATGAGTTTAGATCCTTTAAGAGTTTAGCTTGAAACGTTTCCACCTACGTTTTGTTTAATATCCCCTTTCATTCCAATTGGACAGTTTGATTTCACTCTCACTCCGGGCTGTTCAAATATTGAAGGCAAACACGGGTTACATAGATATGTCAAACGTACTCGAGCAACGCGCTAGATTGTCATAAGTTTCAAAAGTCAAACAATACAAGCATTGATTATGAAGATTATACGATTATAGGGTACCCGTGATGGCCGTTACAAAGTTGAAACCTTTAATGTGATATTTTTGCAAAAATTCGGTTTATTGACATTTTGTTCACATCATTTCACTAGCCATGATTTACGAAAACTCCTATAGGACTCTCAATGGAGGCGGTAGCCTTAAAATATTAATATCCTATGTCATATATCTGACCGTTTCACTGTAAGCAAAAATCTATCATCGAATATCAAGCTTTTTCGATTATCTTGAAACTCCACGACAGGTTTCACATTGAACAATCGAATATGGAAATAAATATATGAGCACGTATGTAGATGCATTCGCAATAGTGTTTGAGGCTTCTTATCTAAAACGTTGTGAGCCTTCGCTCCTCTAATTACGTATTCAGCTTCACAAAATGACCTATAACATGGCAGTTATTGTGCGCCGACTTACTACTGTTACACAAGCCGCTTCCACTTGCGTTATACTTGAGGACCGAGATGTAAAATCGTACTAGACACGACTAGATCTGTACGCCTCTCTGTAGCTTCGATGACGATTTTATTATTATTACTTGTAGTACACGTAATTTCATTGATACATTTGTTTTAAATGTTATAAGTAATTTAGTTTTGATATTTTTATATAGGCGTTTATATTGCTAGCGTAAATAATATGTATGTATCAGTCTGCGTATGATACAGTGACCCCTAATGTATTACATACATATGTATATAGATTATCGCTATTGGCATTCATACTAGTAAATCTGTAGTTTTTAAGATATACGCAATGTAAATATTTGTATGTATTGATGTTGGTGTGTCTGAATGAATAAATAAACGGCTTTTGTGATAAACCGCACGTCACAGCATGTCCCGTATTGTTTGGAGGTATCTAGTCGTATCCAGTGCGCGTAAGGCTGCAGCGGAGACGCTCGCGCCGGGTCAAGGCGCGCCGCTCACATGCGACTGTATTCTGTATTACCTATTAAAAGCAACTACGTTATGACAGTATCGTCTTCGCTTATGAAAATCTATAATTTTAACTGCCACATACCTACTTGCACAGATACGAGTACGTACCGTTCATTTAGAGTTGCGACATTCCTCCGAATGTTTTAAGTTTACTTGTTGCTCGAGGGTGGACTGACTGCTATGAATGTTTCTATTTTACTTATCTCAACCGAATAGGTCAGATACTGGCTGAAGGAGGAGTCGAGAGTCTCCGAAACCGGCGTGTATGCATGAAGAGAGTATGAATGTAGACGAAGCGCGTCAGGTTTGCAAGGATAGATATATTTGGCATTCGGGGCTTTCTGCCTACCCCGTTGGGGACCTGGCGTGATGTGATTTTGTTGTTGTAGTCTACTTCGAGTCCCAATTAGGACAGTTCTTAAGCGGAGCGTGCTTAAGTATTTGTTCTGTATTTGGATATAAAATTATTCTATCTGCGAAAAATGAGTCCTTGAATTCAGTCATGTATTTATCGTCTAGTACATGGGAGAAGAAATTTCGAATGCGGTCAATCTTTAAACAAATTACCTTTGGTAGAAAAGGTTCATAAAATAATTGTGCTTCAAAGAACAGACTGAGTATGTAGCGCGAAGATAAACCTTAACAGGACTTTTTAAAGCAGTTGCTCTGTGCTACCTCAAATGCTCGATCAAATGTCAAACTGTATTAGAATTGCACCGTAAAAGAATAATTTAAAATATTTTCAAGCCATAAAAATAAAATGCCTAAAAACGCAATATATTTGCCGTATTCATGTAAATATGAATTATGAATAATAAAACGAACATTTTTATCAATTACATTAATCAAAAGGCGATTTATTCATTTCAAAATCGGCCGTGAGAGTTGAATATTATATTAGTGTGTGAAACACAGAGAACTTCATCACTGCGCTGTTTGATCATTTATTTATTCATAGTAATACAGGCCATTGTAACTATGATACGATATTGTAATTAATACTGACTAATATATGCATCTTTCTTAATATTACTAACAAATACTGACAGCAATAATATTAACAAGTCTTAATTCCTCAGACCCGTTACCGATACATGCTAATCAATTAGTGACCGTCCTGTTAGAGGTCGATGGCAGCTCTCTATGGGCGGCAGAGACCACTCGCGACCGCTGTCTGCTCTTTCACGCAAACACTCTTCAGGATAAAGATATTTCTGTATTCTGTACTTAGTCACTGTACTGTACGGTACTTGTCAGCCCATTGGATCATGGACCTAATATAACATTACAAAATAGTATAGGTACTACCTTTGTTGTCAACGATGGCCTGGACCGTATTTTGCGGCTGTTTGTATTGCTTTATTTAGTAAGAAAAGCACTGCTAAAAATGATTTTCAATGTCGTTCATAAATCAATAATCTTTAAGTTACTGTGTTATGAAAGAACGTAACATCACGCCTGTTATCCCCGAAGGGGTAGGCAGAGGAGTGTAGTACACCCCCACATTTCACCAGTCACGT
>DWUN01002509.1:0-13731 GCA_018249975.1 Passova gellias | reverse complement strand
GAATATTTTTAGATTAGTTATTAAAAATGATATCCCGCAAGTGGTGGCCATTTTCTGCTTCGCACAAATGTGCTCTTGCAAAGCAAAACTGTAGGATATGGGCTACGGAAAACCCGAGAGAACTTCATCAACGACAATCAGTCAAAGATTTTAAAAAAGGTTATGGCATACTTGCAAAACAAAAGACGGTGCCAAATTTTGTGAACACATACCAACAGATTTTAAAGGAAAAGCCAGACTAAATTACTTTGCAATATTAAATCATCAAATTCCAATATTTCACTGGATGCAGTTGCTACATTTTGACCTTGAAATCACTTTGGTTCGTAATAACAGTTTTTGATATGTTGCACGTATTGTTGATGTGCATTGTAATGTTGTAGCCAGCTTGTAGTGCTTGTGTTGTATATTTACGACGTAACATTTTCCACATTTTCCTGTAGTCACCAACAATAAAGGTATAAGTGTCGCTATAACGGAAAACCGAATGCCACGGTCTTACGTTGGCAACAATGTTATGAATACCTAACATGATAGTTTCCTTTAGTACGATTATGCATTTTGTTTAAAATCTCCCTTTCCACTCATTTCTGTTTTTCATAACGTAAACTTTTTGCTGTTAGACGAAAATTTTGAATACATAAATTATTTTGTCTCTTTAACATAGAGGTTTTTATAATTGTCCGTTATAAATGGTTGAAAATGTAGCAGTAAATATAGTTAACAATTTAAATTTTTACTTATAACGCTGTTTAACTCCAACTGATAGATACAGGTATCCTTTCACAATGCCAGTCGAAATTTTAAGGCCATTGTCTACCATGCTGGCCATTGGTGGATTGGCAGATTTCGCAGAACTCAGAGGCCACAATGAAGTACTTTAAGATATGCAGATATCCTCACGATATTACACCTTTATATACATTTTTTAATTTATAGAACATAACTTGGAAAATTCAGAAATGCAACCCAGAATTTGAACCTAGAACCCCGGAGTGAAAGACATAAATCCAAACCACAAAGCTATTACTATTTAGATCTATTTAGATCAAATGCTATCTTATAATAAACTGCCGCAACTCTCAGTCGTTAGGTCAATACAAATCGTACAACTATAACATTCTGTTGACATAAAGGAAATTAAATATGAAGGATACGGATATGCAAATGACTAATTAATCGTAAATTAACGCTAGTCTGTGAGAAAAAAAATCAAGTCGATTAATTTTAGTGCGCACACCGGTCTGTCGCTATAAATAAAACCGATTGCATTATTTGATGATGCATAAAGGATATGACGCAGCGTAGATCACTTTATGAGGTTGCGTAAAAGATAGCAAAACAGAAAAGGTATCTTTTACCCTGAGCTGTTTTTATCTTAAGTCGATGCTGCATCTATTTTCGTAATCAAGCAATATTCCTTGTAGTGTCGATTTTAAATTCAGAAGGTGTAGTTGGTACAGACAGTAAGACACGCGGCGTTCTAATATAGTTCCTAAAAGGAAATTACAGTGTATTACATTTTAATTGGCCTTAGGAAGAGTTACAGGTTATTGGATATGTATAATATCAATATTATCAGATCTACTAAGCTGAGCCAGCGCGATGTTAACTTCTTACAAACTATTCATATATTTTTTAAATATACACATATATATATAATTTTACTTTCAGGCATAAAATAAATACTCATGATCATCACACAAATATTCATTTACGGAAGGAATTGAACCCACAGCCCTCGTTTTAATCGTTTATCACTGGTTATTTAACGCCTAGGAAATATTTATAGTGTTTTCTTTTTTCTAACATTCTATTTTTAATATATTAACACACCGCTTCGTCGTAATTATACGCGTATCAAAGTATAAACGTAAAAAATCGACTACATTACCGTGACGGGTTTTTCGTCATGAACTACATAGATGTAATGAGTAACAAAGAAATTATTTTAAGGCTATTTTTAATTAAGAAATATAACTAAATACTTTGTCTTTGTTCGTAGCCTTTGATAGGTTAGTGCAAATAAAAAAAATGTTTGCAAATTGAAAGTGAGTTTCACTTTGTCTTGACGTCAGGGCGAGCTCAAATAGATTTATCTTGTACATTATATCGACTAATGCTTCTTATCATCGATCAATGCTAACTACCGATTGACTCGAAATTTTATCTCACATTGTCCTGTCATTTACTAGTACGTAATAGCTGTTTTTAAATACCCATGAATATATGTAGGTTATTCGTTTCACAATGTATTCATAAAAATCTTATTGCGCAGAAATCTGTGATCAAAATATTTGAACCAGGCAAATCTATACTAATAATATAAAGCTGAAGAGTTTGTTTGATTGTTTGGTTGTTTGATTGTTTGCACGCGCTAATCTTAGGAAATATTGGTCCGATTTGAAAAATTCTTTTAGTGTTAGATAGCTCATTTATCGAGTAAGGCTCTAGGCTATATAACATGACGCTAAGATTAATAGGAGAGGAGCAAAAATCAAAAATAATTTATATGGCAGAACAACGTTTGTCAGGTCAGCTAGTCTATAATAATATTGCAAATAGCGAAAGCGTGTTTGTTTGTTTGTCTGTCACGTCGAAACGGAGCAACGGATCGATGTGATTTTTCTAATGGAGATAGTTGAAGGGCTGGAAAGGGACGTAGGCTACTTTTTTCGCGGAAAAATATTTCGTTTCTACAGCAAACCACGTTTTAATAAAATAAGCGCCATAGATGGCGTTACGGGTGCAATAACGGTGTGACATGTGAACGAAGTAAATTCTTTTGACCACGCGTGCGAGCTTCTCTGAAACTATAGACGGGCTTTCTAGGGAGTAAGCGCGTTTAAGAAGGTTCTAGAATCATCATACAGTACGTTTTACCGCACAATACGTATGTACGAATATATAAACATAAAAAATCCAAGCTATTTACCCATTGAATCGTATAATGCATATTACAAATGAGGCTGAGATCACGCCATCACAAGTGAACTTTGTACATCATAAGGTCACGAAATTTTAGCACTAATACAATACCTATTAACATCTCATGTCACCTTGGCGAAGTGCAAAGACATTGTCATACAGTTGCCAATGATAAACGCCGCAGAAACCAACATGAGAACGTATTAATTAAACCTTACCGTGTTGATTTTAAAAGCCCTAATCATTTACCCGATAAGTAGTCGGTAGGGCCTTTTATGGAAAAGGCACGCTCGCTAACAAAACGACGTATAAACCATTTGGGTACAAAGTGAAAACGTTTTACTATCTCGGATTTTAGGTTTAACTTTCAACGGTTACCGCTGAGTAAATGTGATATTTTTTACATAGCGTTCTTGGATCGTGACCAAGCTATTTGTATTGTAATTTGCACCTAATCAGATGTAAAACTAGATTGATTATCGGCTATACGGAGCGTTCTACATTTGATTGTGCCTCTTTTGTTCTCCCGCGGTGATATAGAGACGATTCATTGTATTGTTGACAAGCCAGTTGTTGTCGAGGTGTCTCTACTTGTGGCTTCTCTACGGACGGACTCGTCACGAAGCCTTTATGCAATGGACGTAAGACATAACACCAAGTGACTCGTATTGTAAAATGTAGCAACTGCTTATTATTATTGACTGACTTAAAGGCAATGTGTGACATTAAGGTCAAATGAAACCTCTGATGGAAATATCTGTTGTTATAATTTGAAGCGATAAGTATATTTGTTTAATGCTAAATAATAATATATCACCTGTATAATAAAATGTATGACACTAACAAAACATATTAAGGTTGCCAACTTTCATTGTCTGTATTTCGCTGTTACATAATTTAATAAGCAACATATTAATATAGTCAACATACTAGTATGTATTGCAATATTTCAAAAAATTACAATGGTGTCCTGATATTAAGTACTTATAATTTAAAAGTAACTCATAATATCAATTGTTTTCTATAATACAACTGTTAAGAATTTCAATTCAATATTATAATAGTCAGGTATAAAACGCAGATAATATTTTATACGTATATTAAGACGTATATTTGAATCACTTTAAAAATACTACAGCTTGTCCTATTAAAAGTCGGCAGCCCAACTAAACCTAAGCCTTTCTGAATACCTCAAGTGTGTAAACGATAGGCAAACAGCGCTTTACCTATAAGCCTCTACTGTACATTTCAAGTTTGAGAGCGCACATTATATTTGTTTAAAAGCAGGTTCAGTATAATTCAATGGAGAACAGACGGAGTCAGATAAAGCGCAGTTACATGTCTGTTCTGTAACCCCGCGAGTATTTACACGCATTTCAATTAACCAACAAGGAACAACAAGCAATAACCACTGGTCTGCCATCCAGCTAAAACCGAACACTATTAATTGTATCAAGCTAGCAATTTATTTTCATAAAGAATACTTTTTTTTTACATCCGTATTACATCCGATGTTAGACGTTTACTTTGTCTATGGTCATCCGATTTCCGAACGTGAAAATATTTGACGTTTTTAATTTTATTCTGTTATGTAAATAATTACATATTAAATAACCAGTTCAGTACCATTTGAGAATTATATTTACGCTTATGTTTTGTATAAGTGTAGATATGTTCATAGAGCGTAAACATGATACAGCGGCTAGAAAACAAGGAAAACAGCAAGCATCCGACCATTTGCAAACGTAGAATAAACCAGCAATCCTAGAATACTCAAACGCGAGTATTCGCAGATCCTAGCCCGCGTCCGAACACGATAGCATTCTGGTTTTAATTTATTCAGGCTCGCAATTAAGGCTGTGTTCCCACTAACACAATGGGTGCGCGGCGCAGATGCGACAATTGTGCACGCAAACTGGGCTATCTGCATCGGAACAGCGACCCGTCCGGCTATCGGGCCGGCTGCAGTAATCAAAAATAATAATTTATTGCTCGGCTCCGGTCGCGATTTAGCTCCAGCTAACCAGTACAATGGGGGATTCTGATGGGCGTTTAGAAAATTAAGCGCAAAGCGCTGCCGTTCTGTTTGCAGCGGTTTAACGCTGTTGAATATCTAGCGTGACCGTTGTGTAGCACGATTAACGTGTAAACGCTGAAGTGATGTATATACATATATTTTGTTTAGAGGTTATTTAAAAATCGAACAACTGTTTAGTGGTCCTGGCTGTAGAGTAACAGCTGAGGGTAGTAGATTCGATTCCCATCTGGGACAAATATTTTTGTAGTAATTATGTATATTGGTTCATTGATTGCGTGTAATATTGTCTATATAAATATGTATTAAGGAATTTTACAAATAGATTCTTCATATACCGTAACTGTGCAGTAAGGAAGGAATTTGGAAATTTCACTCCGACGGAGGTGAAATAATTATAAAAAGATGGTATGAAATTTCATCGGTTTGGAATTTACACATCCAAAATTTTCAATTCACGCTTTTGGCTAATAAAATAAATAATTCTTGGTGTTTGAATATTCAATTACTGCGCAAACACAACTGCTGGCCAAAGTTAGTTTTGAACATTTTGATAGCTCCAGTTTCGTTAACCAATCAATATGTTGCCCATTTTGCATTTTACAAGAAAAAGATACATTTAAAAAGCTATATTAGTAAAAGCTATATTCAATGACAGAATCATTAATTTACAACTTTTCGACTATTTCACGGCAATATCATACACATTTCATACACAAATAATTTCGAAAACCGCGTTTATAGACTTTCCATCCGCTGAAATACGTTGAAAGTAGCTTGCGGTCAAATTTCCTAAAGCAAATGTAGCCCTGTCATAGCTATCTGCAGTAATTAAGCCATAAACAGCTTACTGACTGCAATCTGATACGGAAAACGGCAACAATTTGATGGAACTGCATCGAACCTGCACTTTCTTCGGCCACGTAACGGCCGACTGCAGCACTGCAGTTACGATATTTTTTTTAATACCGCACGCAACAACCGTACTGAAGTAACAATATCGATATGTCTGTCTGCAATATCAAAGTAATAGCTTCTCAGTGAATACGCATGGCAGTTCTATACGACTACCGTACAGAACTAACTATACAATAAGAAACTATTTCTAACATATTTCTCTATCTATTAGTTAATCCCCGAAATGGTTAATTAAAAATAATTTGATTTCCTTAATCCATTCCCTTTTAGACAGAATATCTAGCAAGCGTGAGATCCTCTTAAAACCGTAGAATCATCACTACATAGTATAAAACAAAGGCGCTTTCCGCTGTCTGTCCCTATGTATGCTTAGATCTTTAAAACTACGCAACGGATTTTGATGCGGTTTTCTTTAATAGAAAGAGTGATTCAAGAGGAAGGTTAGGTTCTAGAACACCCAGCAGTTTAAATCTGTATTATTTGCAATAACAGTATCCTAGAAAATTAAAATGCTGCCTAAACTCACTATTCCACGCGGACCAAGTCGCGGGTAAAAGCTAGTATTTTCTAAGTGCGCAAGCCTCTTGAGATACCTACAAACTTTAATGTTCGTTCTAAGCCGCTGATCAATTTGCAAAAGTCAATTAACCTTCTATTCTAAGCCGTTGCTTTATTTACTGACAAATCCATTCATCATACGATGACCTCTGGCCCGATACAATTAACATCGATTTCAAAAAATCACGTTTCAAATTAAAATGTAATCGATATCAGTGGGCGCGAGTTATTTAGACGGTGTTTCGATTAAAACAATATAGACGCACAACGGAAGTAGGCCATATTGATGACAGGCTTGCTGGTCTCGATGCCGCACGATGAGATATTGTTTATAACGAACTGATTTCATTTTAATTACCGATCATGCTTTAAATGTATAAACGCTTGATAAAAGAAAGTGCTCTACTGCAGGATGTTTTGGCAGATAAAAGATTTCTATGCACTAGCGTTAGATTCGAAAAAGTTTGTTCCTGAATTGCAAGCATTAAAAACTCACATACTCATAAATGTGACTCTGTGACTCATTCGGTGTATTATAATTCCAAAGATTATATTCGCTGAGCCCCAAATATTATATTCTTGGAGTCGGTGTCAGCCAAGGTACGCCCTTCTTACGGCTGGCTAGCCCTTGGCTGACACCGATTCCAAGAATAACAATAATAGTATCTTGAATTATTTGTTTACTTTTTATTGCATATTAATTTGTTGTACAATAGTTTACTATTTGAAGTCAGTTCTTATTTTTTTGTTAGAGGTTAATTTTTTAAGCGCCATTTTAATCAATCTTTAACGATATCAGTTATAAATGGCCGGTGAATAAGCTTTGTAGATAAGCACAGCTTGTAAATGCCAGTTGATATCCGAGTCTGTGATATCTTTTTCTCTTTAACTGAAATCTATGACGTTTATAATCGAAATAGAATAAGCGGTGGGCGATAGTTTCCGTTATACATTATTAACAGCGAGCTGCGTCAGTCGACAAAATTCATAATGGTATCCGAACACTCGTGCCGCTGTATCGTACCATTAAAAGCACATTTATTACCGCCGCTCAGAACTAAATCAGCGCCGTTAATATGCCGCACGCGTAATTAGGACTTTTTTGTTACGTGTTACAAACCATTTCTTTCGTTACCGGGCTTCTTATATTAAAATTGTTATCGATTTAACTCGTTTATACGTGTACATTTAAAGAGACGAGATATTTTATGGTTTTTAAATTCAATAATGAAATTGTCAGTCATGAAAAGTACACAAATGAAAATTTAAACAGGAAAAAATTATATTACAATATTTCGGAAAATGTTTTTACGCGATCATATCGCTAAGTTGGCAACATTGAAATTTATAAATGGTCTGCATAACACAGATATTGGAAAATGTAGATATAAGTTATCGATACCGCAATTAGGCATTTGATTGTGCATATTAATTGATTGTCTCGAGGCAACGAATTGAATTGTTTACGACAGCACACAAAAGTAATGCTCGCGGCTGATAATTAAAATATTTGCAGTAATACAAGTGGAATAGCCAAGTGGCAGTTTAACCGCGTTCATTAAATTAACAATGCAAATTTAATTCCCTCTACAAAATTATATTACAATAAGCCGCGTAATAAATCATATTAAGCGCCATTTTAGTTTCATAGCGGAGTAACAGCGGTCGGTGCGCACGCGCCACTCCCGCCATCTTGTTTAATCTAGTGCCGTTGATCGCGGAAAAGCGCGCCAACCTTCAACGACCTTCGCTCTCCGACCGCTCTAACCGACCCGTAACGTCACTATTACTCACGCCATTCTAAACCTTACGGCCCTACATTCTCAACAAATTAAAATTCAATTTACTGTATATAACATTTCGTGACTTACGACATTTATAGCCAATAGGTTATTTAAACGACCTGCCCGGTATATTTGTGCTCCACAAACGAGACCTGCGTACATTAAACTTCGGTCCCTATAAATCGGCCGACAGCGAGGCGATTTATTTCAAAGTGATACTTTGTCACATTTAAGGACACAGTACCCGCAAGCCAATGTGTTGCATTGAAATAATTATAATATTATGACAGTGTTTTACCACCTCCATGTGGTTTTGGAATCCGCGCAAATACATTTCTATTTGGTGTTTTAGTAATGTTTATATTTATTATTATTATCATTAAAAACGAACGTAGATATATCCGTAAATAAATTGGAATGGCCCTTACAGGTTTATACTTGTCTATGGATGGTAATATGAACATAGATAATAAATAATTATTGTCCCAATATCCATTAAATAAGCCTTAAATTCAAGAAGAACCTGCCCATAATTAGCAACATTTTTCACCACATCTCCGAAAGTCATGCACGATTATGCCTGAGAAAATACACCAGCGAACTCTACAAGCGCTACAGCGTACGTGCATTGACTTGAAAACGATCTAAATACATCCATGGCAATATTTACCCTTAATAACATGAGACCCCTAGGTCCGTGCTATATAACCTCCAACCTGTTATCAAGCGGCCCAATAAATCGCAGTATACGTATCATCACGACGCGGCTCCGGGTGGCTGCCGGTACATTTTTCATCGCACGCTTCCTGCTTCGAGATTTACAACCACAGCAGAGATAAGAGCAATCTGTAACGGCTAGGGGCTTATTACAAAGCAGATTTGTACCCGTGTTGTACTAAGATACGTGGGTTCAGAACAAATTTCTTTGTCTTTAAGATCCACGGATAATTGTCTATGGCTCAAAAAGGCGTTTGAATGTGGAATCGAAAGGTGGCCCGCCCCTCTTAAGTGGAAAAAGCTTGATCAATTCAGTTAATGTTAAACAGATTTCAGGATTACTATATCCTGTTTTATTTGATGAGTAAGGTTTTAAGAAATGGTGTTTCAGATCAATTCAGATGTACATAGGTTGCTTTTGGAACACAATGAATCTTAACCTGTTTCTATATCGTAATGTGTTTTGATTGTGCTGTTTTTTCGTAGTAATACCAATCAGCGTGCAATATTTTTGTTTATTTTAGAATCACTTGATTGTATGGTTGAACTGTCAGATAATAGCATCGCAGCTACCACAGATAATACAATTCTATACAATCCAAGAGCGAATACCGACGCTAGCGACATCTATTTCTCTTTTTGATATACTGTTATACAAACGTATAAATCAAGATGAATCTAAAACTGTCAGTAGGTTTGCAGGTGGAAAGTTTCAAGTTAAGTGGTGCATCGTAAGATTGATCGGCTTGATGTCGGCAGCTGCAAACATCTTTGATTCTGCCTCCGTAAATAGCAGATGGTTAGAACGCGTTAGAACTATGTAAATTTATAAATCACTTCCAAATTATGAAACTATTTAAATAAGCGTACATCATTAGATCAATTAAAAAGTTTATATGCTAATAAGTGCTATTTAAAAATGGAATGTTACTATTTAAAATTGTAATATTTAAGAAAAGCGCTCGTCATAATGTCACTATATGTATAATAAAATTATTTATTTTATTCTTATTATACCCTCGTCAAATACCAATTACTTTTAAATTTAACCTGCGAGCTCTCTAGATATTTGCATACGAATAATACTATTTACGAACTAGGTCGATTGCATCTGATCCTATTAATTTAGAACGTTGATTCCCCAACAGTGCGGACGTAGCGCGCATTCTTGCCGCTGATGTTATTGCCCATGCAAATGGAAATTGTATGGTAATTGCATGTGACATTGTACTAATAGTACTTACTTGGTTATCCAGTACTGAAGAGGAGCTGGACGCTTTGTTTGAGCAAAGTAACGCTGTTAGAGAACGAACAAATTGAGATCCATGGAATATATTTTTTAAATTGATCAGTTCAGTAAACGTTGCTTAATTATCATGATGTAACTAAAAAATTCAAGACACAAACCTAAAAGACGCTTGACAAAATAGGAAGATAAGCAATTATGGATTATGACAAGCCAATAAGATGATATCATGAGTTTCAGGCTATGCCAGGAAGTTGTGTCGTCTCCAATAGTTTATTAGTTATAAAATCAATTTATAAGATAACTTTAAACCATAGCGCGTGGAATTATAGTATTTATAAATATCGATGATAATTTTTTTTTGAAAGTATCAACGCAAATACTTCTCTATTGCGTTCGTAATACGCGTAAACGCGCGGTCAGCGTTCAGGATTACAGCGGCAGTTAAACAACTGGTTAATTATAGGAGATACATACCTCAGTTGTAAATCTAGCGGGCTGCTCGTAAAGCAGCGACAATCGCTCATCGGCCGTTCGCCGATCGTAATTATCGATAGCGGCCGCTAATTGTGCGAGTATCGGCGGCCTATCGCGTTCAGGTGACAATGACGCGTACATAGCACGGGACGGACTAAGATCAACGATAAACGACGTAAACGTGTTTCGGCTATTTCCAACCGAAACACGTAAAACAACTCTTGCGTAAGACATTTCAAGCGTAACAGTGTTAAAGTCTACATAGTACCAGTTAAACTTCTACTTACATTGCTCAGGACGCGTCGCCGCGTATAGCTTCAGTTACAGATCTTTGTTCGAACTTTAAATAGTCTAGAATACTCGTTGTGTTAACGTAAACCGGTTAAGTTAAAAAACTTCTGAGAAGTAAGTTAATAAGGATTATATACAGCATGTACCAGCGTGAATATCCAGGGAACGTTTAAAAGATCAGAAAATAAGGAAAAATTCGGAGGAAAATAGTAATAACAGCAATTAATTTTTTCCATATACACCGCTTACCTGTCAAAAACAATATGATGTACATCCCGTCGACCATGATTAAAATCGGTACAGATAACTAAACTATTTATTTATTCTGAGGCTGCACGGAGTTCGCGGGGCAGCTAGTAATAGATATATTTCTATTACACCCAGACACAAAACAAACTAACGTGCTCATCACACAGATGTTTCTCCTGATTGAGAAGTGAACCCGCAAGCATTAGCTTCGCAGTCACGGTCCTTAAGTACTCGTTTACTCAGACTCAGGCTAGACGAAAATACCAAATCGATGGCCACCGTACAGAAACCCATAGACGGACTAGACGCTTTCATCATATTTATCTATTGTCTTCGTTTTGTTGTTCTGTCGTTACATGACTACCGCAGGAAATTGCGATGACTTTTTCTTTAATGACTCATAAACTTATCACAAATAAATATAGTATCCACATTATTTATTTCTATACTAGCTATGCGCCCGACTGAGTCCGCGTTTGAATTCTAATTGAAATAAAAGTAGTCCTTATTACATAGGCTAGTGAAAGTCCCGTCCGAATTGGTCGAGCCGTTCCAGAGATTAGCCTGAACAAACAAACAGACCAATATAAATTGTAAAAAAAGTGTATTTTTTACATATGTGCCGTGCATTCATACATATGCAGTTAGTGAAAAGCGGTTATTTTAATATTACAAACAGACAATCCAATTTTATAGTAGGAGTAAAGTTAATTTATATTTAAAGAAATCACATATGCAGGTGTAGTGGAACCAAACATTATTATTTTTTATTTCACCTTTTTAGTTTCGTTTTTACTGGGTCCAAGCGTATACGGTTCGCATCTACGAAACGGATGCAATATAGGTTCCTCATTACAGAAATTACTTTCGATTACATGAGGAAACTTGTTACAGAACATCTGCAAACAGTATGCAATACTGAAAAAATGCGTAATTATTTAAATAGATCTACAATTGTCGTACAACTTTAAAATCAAATATATTATCAGATAAGCAATAACAATTTAAACTACAACCATATTTCACGCCACGACAATGCCTCATAACACAAGAATTAATGAAGTGTACCCAGACTAGTTTGATTATTATAAATTATGAAGACTAGATGGTAAACCTAGAATTCGCCAATGCGGCCGGCCTTGCGACCGAACTGGCTTTCCTTACTATACTTAGGCGTGGCATTCTACCATTGTGCATAAGTATTCAGCAAACTGCTAAAATATTCTCAAACCAGCTAATCTAAGGAATTAACAGAGTCATTTGCATAAAACTATGTATGAAGTCTTTTCAAATGCAATGGTATTATGGAAATAGGTAAGCTTTGTTTCTATGTCAGCATGGTTTCACGAATATGGTCGTTGGAGTCGGATACGTCACGTGGGTCACCGGTTCTGCTGTCAGTCTCTTATCTTATGTACTTGTTATTGTAACGCTAACATTATGTGTTTATTATTTGTCTCTATCTTACCCGTAGAATCTGTAAGAGATAGACGATCGACCTGTATCAGGCATTCCCTATCGCGGACCTTTGCAAGTTGCCCTCGTATTGCGCATGTAATTTCAACTATTTGAGATTGATCACAGATGAACTAGTCTTGGGATGGTCGCCTCGGGCTGGACTATTCATGTAGCATAATTTACTTTGCAAACAATAATAATGACAATGATCGATAAACCAAATAGATAAACAACATTAGACAGTCTTCAGTCTAGATTTCCTCCTCGGTCTAATCCATTAAAGCCTGCCTCTACCTATGAATACAATACTATCATTGTAAGAAATTTCCTATTAATTTAGAGAACCGTTAAACATTATCTGGTTATCTGTATAACTTTTATCTATCGGGTACCCGCTTTATGCAGAGGTAGTAATTGTAGATAGCGGTAGATATTGAACGGTTCATTGTTTACTCACTTTCACATGACCCGGGACAACACCGGGAAAGTGGTCCCTTCTAAATGGTCATCGCCCACAAGTCCTCTCCTCTTATTATAAGATAACTGGCTCGGTCCCCGCAATTGGAGTGAATTAGAATAGCTACTGACAGAGACGGCGCGGGACAGACGCAGTATATTTGATTTATGAATATTCCACGTCGTTTTTCTAAATATTTTTTTTTTTATTTATTTATTATAAACACTTATCAACTAACATTACAGGACTGCCTAATGCGCTAATTGAAGTTAAATCTTATACAAATATCTATTTTAAATTATTAGTTTTGCAAAACTCATATTCATATATAATATGACCGATATGAATACTTTATTGTGTATACACAGAGCAAATTTATATCAGTGCTCTGTAGTACAATTTACATAGGCGAGCTTATCTCTATAAGAAGTCTCTTCCACCTTACCAAAGGATATATGGAGAAACTTTCACACCGTGGAGTCCTCCATGATGTTCTTCAAGATGTGTGAAGTCTTCCAAACCGCATTTTTTAATTATGAGAGGAGACCCGTATCACACGGAGAAAAACGAAAAAACGAGCCAAAAAATTTGGTATAGGGGATGGATCGTTATT
>DWUN01002508.1:0-13736 GCA_018249975.1 Passova gellias | reverse complement strand
ATAGATTATTTTATAAATGTCATGTAAATACTATAAGTTGTCTGTCTTGTATAACTTACATATAAAAAAAAAACCGTCAATACAAAGGTCCTTTCGAGTCAGCCTCCTGTCTCAGCATCTCGAAGTCTCAATGAGCCGAGCGATGACGTAACGAATCGGGCCTTGTAGTGTCGTACACAAACGTTTATGTTTACGTTAAGGTTACGTGTCAGAATCATTCACGATACCTAAAAAGATTTATTAATAATGATTTAAATAGTAATTTAAACATGATAATAAACAGCTAAATTTATGATCTTTACAATAATTACTCTATAATAAAGTATAATTTCTTTATTAATTTTAAACAATAGTTGTTTAAAATGAATAAAAAATTGTAATAAAACATATCTACAATGTAACTCTATACAACGGATCCCATACTATGTATTTACTAAAGTTATATACAGGAATAGATATTTTATTTTGCAATCACAGGCTTAAAGGAAATAAAACTTTAGTCGATCTACTGTTGAAGGAATTTAGAAGAGCGTACCGGGAACAGTGACGTGAAAAATGCTATCTCATTTACTAATGTGTCACACACAAGACATCTCTGTTAATTCGCCAGTTTCAGTATTATTACCCATTGCAAAAATGCTTCAATTCACATACAAAGGACTTCATAACACGACAATTGTAACTACAGTAATAGAACTAGGTATTTACAATTACGACACCACAGGAATCACCTGAATTAATCAACAATTTGTGTATTAATATAAATGCACATAAAACTATCGTAACTGAATGTTGGTAAACTTAAGATGATTAAAGAACGGGAAAGAATACCTCTATAGAGCTATAAAGGTTGTATAAGCATAATAACGGAAGTCCAACGTTTCTCTCGATTTTCTAACCCTCGCGAAGGCTTTCAATGAGCGAATCGACCGGGAACGGCCACGTAACGAATGCCGTCTCATTTACTAATGTGTCACACACAGGCGGCGTTGTTCCGCAGGCTCCGGGCGGGGCCAACGACGACCCTCGGCACACTGCAACGTTAATTGCGATATGACCTGGAGGCTCTGCTTTATGTGATGAAAGTAGATCGAGTGTAGGTAAACTTACCTATGTATATAGCTAGGAAAGTGATAATACCAGTACACATACATGAGATGTCAATATGAATAGTTTGGTATATAAACAATCAAGGCCCAATAGACCTTTGGTGTATTAGGTATTTATAGGTAAATTATGGTAATGGGTATACCAACATCTGATGGTAAAAGATAACAATCTTCTTTTATGTTGCTGATAACGAGATTGTGTGAAAAAGGAAAGATGTACTTTCAACGTGTAATTCTTTAGAAAAATATGCGGCCTCATTTCATTAGCGAGGGACGAAGACGAGCGTTTTCCTCGAGCAGGCGTCGAGGGCGAGTAAGCCGGCTAGAGCAAACATTCGGCGTCAAAGCTTGATTGTGAAAAGGATCGTGATTATTACACTGCTCGTAGTTAGCGGAGGCTTCATTAGGGCGGGGTGTCGGGGGGTGAGGCGGGCGGCCGGGAGCTCATCTCGGCGGTGCATCGCTGGCTGCGCGCGCAAACAAATTAAAACGTAAGACGCGCCCTAATCAATAGCCGAGTACGCCGCGAACGCCGAATTAACTCGGCTGAATGAAAAAATGAACAAAATTATATTCGCGCGAGAGCCCGGCCCTCCCCACGCGCCCGCCGAGGAAATTGCTTTTCTTTCAGTGAGCGCGCACACACGGCGAGGCGACGGGAGCGCGAGAGGCGAGAGGGTTAGCTCCGACACACACAATATTATAATTTACGTTTCCTCGTATATCGCAGTGTAAGTAGGCACTTTACCTGGGCGTTTCGCGCCCGCTCAGCCCTCGGCTCTCGCTAAATCTGAGCTTTATACGTTCACTTGACGCGACGAGTGCGATATTAGTTTCGAGCCAACTCTTTTGCTCCTACAATATTTATTAACATTCTAGGAGGTGAGCGACACACGAGCAGAGCATTATGTGTTTGCCGCTTGCCGGCTACGCTACGCAGCGTTCGTAGGAAACTTAGACTGCGTACTTGGCACATTGTAAATTCTCGACATCCTTGTCGATGCTTGCTTTATAAAAAGTAATGTTCTGATGTATCTACTTACATTATTTTTCGTGCACTTATTCGTCTACATTGTTATGAATGTTAGCGAACTATGTAATGTAAAGATAACATTAAGCTAGTGTCTTATAATGTTTTAGATGTAGTAGTTCGTTGTAATCGCACCAGTAGACTTCCATATTTTTTTTTCTTGGAGCCATCACGTTTATGTATTAAAGTTAGATACCTACAAGGGTGAATACCTAC
Organism: Passova gellias; assembly: GCA_018249975.1. Taxonomy (NCBI): domain Eukaryota; kingdom Metazoa; phylum Arthropoda; class Insecta; order Lepidoptera; family Hesperiidae; genus Passova; species Passova gellias. Next base: position 11,381 of record DWUN01002508.1, on the reverse strand, counting down.
CCTCTACACATTGCTATACGTGTGGCGGTATAGAGTGCGGGCTAAGAGAATTCTCATTAATCGAAGGCGCTTGTCTAATCCTCGCGCGCTGGCCGCCCAATTAACGCTCGGGCGAAGATCTCCCGCCCTGTGCCGGCCAATGGCGGCCGCGCGGGGATTAATTAAGTAACTTCCCGTCAGCTCGCCCCCCCCGGCCCCTCATCATACCCACCCCCTGACCCTTGCACCTACCCCCCGCACGTCCGCAGACTCCGCGGACACGCCCGGAAAACTAACCACCTAATGAGGGGAGATGACCTCACGTGTCGTGTTTGTGTGCTTTGTCTGCCCGCCTGTATACGTACAAACTATATCCGGCACATCCGGATCTATGTACGGGTATACGCGGTACAGCCTTTTGTGCGCTCGTTATGTATTATAAGTGATGCGGCAATGTTCCCGGTTAAATTTGCCACGAGGGTCCATTACGGCGAATCTAACTCGTAACGACTTTTCGAGTACCACCGACCCACGACTACCTACGTATGTCGAAAGCGGCGAAAGTTACGTAATGAGGTTCCCGGGGTCGGGATACGGAAATTGTTTCATTAGTTTACTGTTCAAAATTTGAATGTTGGGTTTAATTTTGAATTACCTTTGTTGCGAAGCTTTGGACCGTGGTGAGCTTTTATGTATAAATATATGCGTGCCTTCATTAATTTGTTACAAGGTAGATATTCTACAGTACCTATGTCATATATATAAAAAATATTCGATATTTGCGTTCTTTTAATGTTCGTGCTAGGCTTACGACAACCGGTACGTTGACACGGAAATATGCAAGAAGTGGGAGTGACTGGTGTTTGAGTTGTATTCGTGACATGTTTGAGTTGTATGCTCGAGCGGAATTTTGCCGCCCGGAGCAATCCACTACCTAACGATAACATATCTAACTATTATCTAACGATAACATTACAACGTTACAGTTGTAACGCTTTACATGAAATGCACCAAACTTAATTATAAGTAACAATGTGTTCTTAACTTTGTCCAGTTGACGTTGCGCAGCTGAACTGTGATATCGAGTGCCACAGTTAAATACTTATAGGTATAATATTTTGTTTATCGGCTGTCTGGTTGCCATAACACTGTCTGCGCCTAATTTGAGATTAGATGGAGGAGCGTCAAGTTGTACCGAGACATTAATATTGTTATTGTTAAATATGTCATTACGTCTGGACTTTGACATTTAAATTCATCATTACCACCTTATTTGGAAGTATTAGTTATCGTAACTCTCTGCGTGGCAGATAGATGTGATGACAATTATGCCATAGAAGTCGTTAACTTGAATAAATGATTTATCCGCTTGTCATCACCGGGTTGCGGGTTAGCACATGTAACTGCACAAACAGCGATCGCTCAGTCGTTTGGATTTCAGTTTCCCATTTCGGGAGTCTGGATTCAAATCCTGGCATCCATCTACGCTTTGATAAAGTTACGTGCGTTTCATATAATGAAATATCAGTCGCTATAACAACGCGTTAGACTACATCCCTACGCCTTCTCATTATATGAGGAGACCACTGTCCAGCAGTAGAATAATAAATATTTTGAAAAATATCTACCTATTCATATGATACTCTGTATTCGTTAATATCGTTGGTAACTATTAAATTTACGTACTGGTTCATAAATAAGTTAACAGCAATAAAGCCTTTTATAGCCCATATTCTTTATTTTGTTTTGAATTTCATCAGCGCTTCTGTAATGTCGGTTTTATGGCAACTTTTTCTTTCATTTTTATCTTCATTTCCAAACGGATTCAGTGCAAAATCAAAATTCAACTTATCCTATAGAAACGAAATAATACGTGTAAATTGAATTTCTAAAACTCGCTGTTCACACAGATTTATGGAATAATGCAAGTGATAATAGGTGACGGTTACCACTTACCATCAGGTAGACCGTCTGCCTTTTATTTTGGCCTCAATAAAAAAAAAAACTAAACAGCATAAAAGTATACTTGGCAATTCTAAGGATTCTGTTTCATCAGCAGTATTTTAACCATTCTATATTAGATTTCATAATCGATAATAGTTTCATATTGTAACATTACAATATAACACTGTTCTTCTCTCACTATATATAAAAATTGGTTGAAAAATGGTGACGTATCTTTTACTTTAACCACCTCGTTGTACCTACTCTTAAGTAAACTTACCTTTTACATTTCAGAGTAAAAAGAAAAACAAGTGGCTGTAAATGACCTGTTTCCGAAGTAGTTTAAAAAAGCCTCAGCGCTGGTCCATAATGGAAGGCTCGGGATGCAGGGGTGCCAAAATAACTAATAGTTTTCGCGGGGGCGTGTTAGCATTTTTCTTCTGGTCGTGACGCGAGCGGGCGGGCGGGGTGGTGGGAGGCTTTCAGTGGCTGTACGGATCATTTATACTTCATCGACTTCCTTAATAACATGGTTACTAGTCCGGCTACAACACAAGTATTGTTTGCTCAATTGAAAACCTGAATGAGCCCGCCGTTCTACGTCATTGGAGGATTTAAACCACTTTGTAACGTGGAAGGAAGGCTGTACTCGACACACATTTCAGTTAAAATTTTATATCCCTTTTAGTGATGTATTTTATGAACCCTGTATAACCTATCTTTCGAGATCCTACAACTTGAGATTACTTACCCTTGATTTTAAGATCAGGATTTAATTACAATTGTATCGATCACGATGAGTTTAAGTGACTTTAGCTTTTAGGCGATAACGTACCTTCATATTGAAATATGGATCGACAATAAATATATTATTGTCATAATAAACAACTTCAACTAATTAATTTGATAAATGCTTATAATAATTATTCAATATGTTATTTATAGCGGTGAGTACCTACCTATCTACCTAAAGACAATGAGGGTCTTCCGCTTTGTCTCACAATACTTTACCGACGTAGAGCTTTTAACTACACGCATAAAAACATTTAAGCTCGTATTGAAGAAAAATATTATTGTGTAAATATTATCATGCATTAAGTTGACTTAGTTGTAAGTAGGCGTTGTATTTTATCATCATTCATCTTTGACGCGTCTGTAGATTGTTGAAAGACTATTCTTCTATTTTGGAGACGTACGTCTATGGAACGATATGTTCGTAAAAACAGGTGACTAATAAAAACCAAATTTTATTTCGAGCGGATATGACTTTTTAAACGGTGCGTATCATAGGTTTAGCTTTGACACTTAGGAGTGATTGCCATCACGCCTCCCTCGCTCAACGCCCGGAAAATCAACCCTTTCTTGCGTTAATTACCACGCCTAGTTTCAGCGGCGGGCTGCCATTGGTCCGCTAGCATGCCGCACAGTCGCCCCCCCAGTTTTAATTGGTCGCTTGTAATTAACGCCGCTTAATCACCAACCGCGGCGAAGGGCGACGCACCAATTTGAATTTTTAATTACCTCGGACGGTTTCCACGACGGCTATTGGTTCGCATTTCCTTACATAGATTGTGCTGTTTGATTTTAATTACCTACTATTACGCTTCGTTTTATCACAATAAAGTAAGTAACGTAGTCTGCGTTGATTAAAATAAATTTAACAATGTGATTTCGAAGGACCTATGTAACGCAAATTCAATCGTTTCATTGGTGACCACTTACCAGCAGGGCCCGTCTGCTAGGTTAGAAGTTTTAAAAAAATATATAAACTGTCTCTTTTAGCTATCAAAAACCAAATGTAAACCAATTTGAGCAGTGACTGAAGACGTTATTTGTTATATTATTCAAACGCTCAATTCTCTAACGTTATCAACCAATGTATAAATATTGACCAAGCAGAGCGTAAGCAACGTATTAACATACCATTACCATACGAGCTATTGCTATGAACATATGTATAAATGTGTGATTACGAGTATGTTCCGTGTTACTTTTTGTCCATAACGTTCATTTCAGACATTTTGGACTAGGCAAGTTATCATTGACTGTTACCCTTCGTAAGTCCCAATGTCGGATAAAGAACTCTTCAGATTGTTCTCGCGATTGGAAGAGGCTTGAACGTCACTATGATGTTTAAATTCGATTCGGTGACCGAAGCGTTTAGGACTTTCGACGAGTTTATCGAATCCAGTCAGAAGCGATTGCTTAACGTGCTCTTGGAAGTTTGAACTAAAGCACGTATATGAACACGAAAACGCTCGCGAAAATAATAACAATATCCTGGACAACCCATGCATGGCCCTCTAACCTCAAATACACAGAGCTACTACTGATAAAATAATTTAAAACCATATACATGTGTATCTGCTCAGGCATATAAATTTTGATGATCATCACATAAATATATAGGTATGTCGAACTCCTCTCGTGCAACCCTCGTCACAGCAGTGAAAGCCACTTGGTCAGTGACCACCAGTTAATAAGGCGCTAGTGATCACCTAGTAAAAATAACACATATTGAATGTTTAGTGTAATAAATATTACTTTTTAAAGCTAGAGGTACTTTGTGGCTGATCTTCAATTAAATATATTAGGATTACGCGCTGTAGTGCTGTCGCGAATATCTCCGCCCAGCAGTAGACGTAATTAAAATTGACGGTAGGTAATAAGATGAAAAAAATAAGAAAAAGATAGAATGCAACTAAAAACCCGGAGTGGAGACCGTCGGCGCATGCCAAATTAGCTCGTTAGGGAGCCTCTGCAGCTTTCCTCGAGAATTTCCACATTTCACATTTAAATACGCTCATTAGAAGGACTGTTCTGTGCGCTCTTTATGGGTGAGCCTTATCATTTATTGCAAGAGATTTCATTGTGAACGCCCGATAAAGTCACTGCAAGTTAATTGTTCATTCACTGTTACTAATCTTTCAACGATTATTTTTAAATAAACCGGTCCACTCATTAAAACGTTCACGAGAGCTTAAATTTCTTAATCCGTCCAGATGTTGATTTAGAAAGAGTAATGCTGTTTATTATCGGTCCGGTCGGCGCAATGTATCCGGATAGAACGTGCAGCGAATGCCGGCCCGGTTGGCACCCGGTCGGCGGCGGCGCGAGCATCGGTGGCCGCTAAGGAGGTGTTTATGCGTTCGCGCACCAGCGCCGCTGACGTTGAGTGACGCGCCCGGCCGCGCGGCCCCACCTTAATAAGGTAAATGAGATGCAGCCTGCCCGTGCGCATCGTTTCGTGAGCTTAAATTAGTACCGACTGCGACCTCGCCGCGCCGCGCTCCGCTAACAAACGCCTTGTTACCCTAAACGAGCCGTTTTCCGAATGAACCTTCGAAATCATGCCGGTTTGGAAACTGTATCTTCCACGATCGTGATTCACTTCGTGTTAAATGTATTAGGTACTGTTTAATGGAGAACCGCATGTTGATGTGACTTAACTAGAATGAGTGTTGTGCGTGTTGATACTTTAAAATATCAAGAACACAGCTGAACTTTTTCAATAATAGATAGATATTCCACAAGGAATGAGTGATAGGACTCCTAAATAAGCATGCTATTTCGACGACGCATTGCTTTACCGCTTTATTTACTCGTTAAAGAAAAACCGGGAGCGGACAACTCCATCGGAAGCCTCGTAAATAGTCGGCGTCCGGCAACGAGAGCTTCCAAAAAGGACTTGTCAAAGATATTCGAGCTGACAAAAACGGTTCGGGTTTAATTTTTTATCCAATTAAGCGAGGCCCGGTCAGTTTTTGCTTTTCGTTATTAGTTTTTAGTCGGTTCTCGCCCGGGGCACGGGTCAAGCGCGCTGAGACAAAGCGCGGCGCGGATACGCGTCGTGCCGCCCGCTTGGTTCCGCGTGCCGGCCGCCCATTCAGCGCTAATCGCTTCATTCACCGGCGAGCGAGCGCTTTTTCCTCCGCACTCGATCGGTCATGCATTCCGACTGGCGGCCGCCGCTCATGCGGACTGTCATTGCCCGATATCGCTGCGGCAAATTAACACGAGCGGCGCGATCGCAGACCTCACATTGCATTCCGCTGATATTGTACACAGATGAAGTCTTAAGGATATCTTACAAATCATTCATTAGTCGAACGACGTTACAAAATACAGATTACAAGATACACGTTACAGAATAGCAATGGTGGAATTGTGATTGCAACAATAAATTAATTACCAAGGAGCAGTGATAGCAGTGGTTTGAAATTCAGCCCACACCGGGGGGTCTGGGTTTGATCCTGGCACGCACTTTTGATTTATTACTTGCATTTTATAAGTAAAATTTAAATATCACTTGCTATAATGGTGAAGGAAAACATCGTGAGGAAACCTGCACACCTTAGAGATGCTATAAATTATATCATGTTTTCTGAGGTGTATCAAGTCTACCGATCCGCACGTGGCCAGCGTGGTAGACCAGGCCATAGCCTAAATCCCTCTCACGATGAGCGGAGACCCGGTCCAGCAGAGGACCAACAAAGAAAGGGTCGATAAAAATAAACAATTAATTGATCACGTGTCAATTTGGAGCACATACGATCGCGAACCAGAAATCAGAACGACAGGTCGCTACAGCGCTTAGACGGCTAAAGAAACAAGTGAATGAATGGCGTATGATTGATGAACATGACCTAGCCTGGACTATCCAGCGGTGAATGGACGAAACACGCTGCGTGCCAGAAGCCGACTGCGGGGCATTAGCGGAACAAACGGCACGATCAAATCGCGCCACCTCGACCTTTGTTTACAATATAGAAAATAACTGTTCGATTTCGATTCTAACGTTTGCATTGCATTGTTTTCTTTCATCGAGTAAAACAATGATAATGAAAAAATTAAGTTTTCTCATCTAAGTAGTATACAAATAAATTAAATTGGAGTGTCTGTTTGTAATATTAAAGTAACCGCTTTTTACTAATTGCATTACGTATGTATAAATGGTATATACCAAAATAAAAAAAATTGCACTTTATGTCTGTCTGTCTGTCTGTCTGTTTGTTCCGGCTAATCTCTGGAACGGCTGGACCGATTTTGACGGGATTTTAACTGACAGATAGCGGATGTCATAAGGAGTAACTTAGGCTACTTTTATTATATAATTATGTAAAATAATTAAATTCAACCGCGGAGGAATTAAGTAGGTACTTATCATACCTTAGTATATAGCAATTAAATTAAAATTGTTTTATTCATTATAAGGTACATATAATACATAAACACAAAGCCATATACATGTGTTTTAGTCATCGTTATTCGGTTTTATGGACGGTTTCGGACCGGGAGAAAAAAAATCCCTACCTACGTTAGGTGTAAATTAATGTGATTCTATATTAATAAAGCTGTTGTTAATGCAAGACGCCTTTTAATCGAACCTAGACATGACATCGTTGCAGAACTAAAACAAGTAACTTGAACAAAAGCAATTAACAATTTCACCTGGTTACTGTCATAGTTCATAACGGAACGTACCACGTGCCAAGCGTCGGAAGAACAAAAGTTATGATGAAAGCACAGTTCAGTTAGTTTGTTTACAATGTACATAAGATCTTTCTGAATGCAGCACGTTCGACTGACTCGGGTGTGCGGTTTAAGAATTTCAACGACCCAATATTTCGGTAAACTACAACATTAATTTGTTATGTCACTATCGTTTACCAATATCTTGGCATAGATTAGTTATATTAAACATCTACTTGTACTACTGTACCTACTACTTCCTCTATAGTTTCTCTATACATATATAGGAATATATAAGATGACTGATAGACTGACCCAGAGATCAACGCAAAGCGGAGACCGCTGAACCTAGAACCCTAAAAATTTGCATTTAGTGGTTTTTTGAAAATCAATTTCTGCTCAAAGCTATTAGCTGTACAGATAAGTACAAATATTTATTGACTTTTATTAAATATCAATTAACAATTACACACAAAAACGACTGCTTTAATTGTTAGTTATGCTTGAAAATTATAAATTAATGCAATATAATTTGACGTTTAGAACTGTTGACATCTATATATTTTTTAATATGTCCTAGTTGAGTAAATGTATGTATGTAGTATGAAAAATGGATTTCAGTTATGAGTATTTGTTTCATTCTGTCAATTCCGAAATTAAATAAAAGTCAAACTGTAAACAAGTAGATGTTGCCTTATGTCAATAATACTATGAATTCAAAGCGTGCACCTATCCGCGTTGAACGGGTCTATCCGGTCCTCGCTAAGTTGCCGTGAAATAAGAGCCGGCCGACAATGAGCCACCACTGTTACGTATGCCTCTTAAATAATAGCTCGTTTTATCTCCGTGTCACTGTTGAGATAATTTTCGATTTTTAAAATATTCAATTACCAAAATGTGATGAATGTAGACGAAGCGCGTCAGGTTTGCAAGGACAGATATCTGGCACTCGGTGCTTTCTGCCTACCCCGTTAGGGACTTGGCGTGATGTTATGTTTGTTTGTTTGTTTGTTTGTTCAATTACTAAAATCAACTCGTGCAACCGATCACTTCTGTTCTGAGGATGACTACTGTCACTGTGATCCATTGTAAGTACTACACGGATTCTATCTTTATATATATATTTCTTATGTGCGTGTGTATATGTCACTGAACTCCTCCTAAACGACTGGACAGATTTTGATGAAATTTTTTGGGTGTATTCAAAGGGACCTGATAATGGTTTAGATTCACAATTTGGTCCATTGGAAAATGTTTTTTTAATTAATTTTCAAAGTCACTATTCCACGCTTACGAAGTCGCGGGCACAGCTAGTATTATATATTTTTAAATAACAATATGATATCTCCCATCTTCTCATCGGATCTGATACCAAACTAGAGAGTTTGCACTATAGTGAGCAAATATCTGATAAACTACATGATTATATACATTTGTACATGATTACATACATACATACATAGATAGTTTTACAGCCAGACAAAGCAAATACTCATCAGACGTCTGATTGTTCTGGGTGGCAATCGAACCCACGAGCAATAGCTCAACAGTGAGATACACTAACGACTGGACTAACGGGTCGGTCCGATCATACAGTGCCAGGACAGGGGTGTACGTGGAACGCCGGTGTGGTTGCACGCTCGCACGGAGGCGAGTGCGCGGGCGCAGGTCACCCGCTGCCTGTGTAACCCGAGCCGCGCGCACTAACGCGGCCGCGCCATAACATAATTAAAAATGATTTAAAGCATTCGCTTCGGCTGCTTTGTTTCGCGCGTTATGTTTCACTTGTTCGCGTCGCCGTCGCCCCGCGCGCCTCCATTCTTAGCGCGCCCGCTCTTAATTCTGTCACAGTTTTTTATAACCCCTTTTGTGTTTATTAATTCCCTTTCGGCTCCGGTAGCCGAGCGTTTCTCGGAAGGCGATTGCGACGCGACGTTTCTTCGAGTCCGCGCCGTGTCTCCGCGTTAATGAAGCGTCCTATTTCGGCGCCGCTCGCCGAATGCTAGGCTCCGTGATCAATTAAGACACTATTCGATATATCACGATCGTCTACAAGACATGAACGGCTCGAGGGTGGCTGAATTTGCTATGCGATATGTATTAAACACCCCCGTAATATCGGGACAGGTTGGATTCAATAAAGTGAATAAGTATTTTATCTGCGAGTGATCTCGATTTCGGGCCATATACGGCGGTCGTGTTGAGGTGGTAATAAAATTTTAATAAAACTTTGGTGAACAATGGCCGCACTTACTGGATCGGCTGGCCATTTAAATAAGTATTAAAAGGATTAACTCCGGCTTGTTGACGCGTCGTGGTCGGTTATCGAATTTCGCGAGCGAAACTCACACGCCGACCGAGTCCTTATCGCTCATATTATAATTATTTATGGATCACACAGACTCGAACCTATTCTAATGTACTCTAATTATTCATAATAATAATAATATCGTGAGCAGCCCACACACGGCTATCTGATCCCAAACTAGGCCCAGTGTAACTATTGTATCCAGACAGTTGATAAGCTACTCATACCATAATAATACTTGTACTGATATTTTTGTTACAAAATTTTTTCTCCCGGGAAGGAATCGAACCCACAACCTCCGGTTTTGTAATCAAGGTCTCTTACCTATCAACCAAGATGGCAGCCAATTGAGTGAAACTATGTCCAAAAAGTCCTAAAAGATAGTAATAATTGGCTGACACACTTTAATGAAATTGAAGACTTACTTAAGGATGACCAGGTTAAGAGACATCTCTAATAAGCCTATAGGTAGACTTTGATGAAAGTAAAAGAGGCGAAGGTACCTAGTCCTTTGATTGTGCCTACCCTTATGGGAAAACGCGTGTATCCCTGAAAGTTATAACAGCATTTAGTTATGGGTAAATTAAACCAATACTGTTAATATTTTTATTACTACGAATCGTTCTGATGGCGACCATTTAGCCACAAAACGAGCAATCTAATGAGATCTAATAGGTGCACCGTTACACAATTTCACAATTTTGAAAGTATTAAAACTGACGTTTTAGTGATGCAACATTTTTATATTATCATACATACAAAAACTACAGTTAATCTATTATTATTCTGTTATGTAACATCTTTGTTTCTTTAATAGCATGCTTAACAGATTCTTAGAACGAAGAACGTGTATCGCAACGCTCTCTTCAGCTATTCACAGTTTTTTATCGTTTATTTCTTAAATTAAAACTTTTTATGCCAAGCGAGCTAGTAAATTCGATATTGAGTTTTATGATCATATTTTTCCTGAATGGCAATAACAATGGTTTGTCGTTATTGCATCGATGAGTCATAATCATAATATAATATCATAGACACACGACGGCCAGGAAACTCGTCGATGACTTGGTATGCGCAGCTATTATGTGGAAACTTCTCAAGGTACAGCATTAGCAGATATAGCAGAGGTCGGATCGATCGTGCTGATTCACAACACGAGCGTTTTATATATTGGTCGCGAGCACAACACAGTTAGTAGCGCAGTGAGTCGGCGAGCAGCGGAGCTCCATCTCTGTTAATTAGTTTTTTGTGCGCGGCGGCGGGGCGGGGCGGTCGACGCCATCAAATTACGATGAGTCGGCCTTTCAGCTACCGGCGCCGAACTGATAATAATTATACACTCGTTACTACCGTGCTGCGGCCGGGCAGCGACCGGCGACCGGCGACCCGGCCACCACGTGTCCGCCGCTCGCCGATCAAACGGGAACAATCGTTTTGACAAAGCACCGGCATGTAAACGAAATAGTCTCACTCGATATGCCAATGAACTCTATCGACGAAACTACCGATAAAAGTATAAACAACGCTCTCTTCATTACACAGTATAAAACAAAGTCGCTTTCTCTGTCATTGTCTGTCATGTCCCCTTGTTCCCTTAAATATATAAAACTACGCAACGGATTTTGATGCGGTTTTTTTTAATGAATAGAGTAATTCAAGAGGAAGGTTTGTATGTATA
>DWUN01002507.1:0-13740 GCA_018249975.1 Passova gellias | reverse complement strand
TCATCATCATCATCATCATCATCATCATCATCATCATCATCATCATCATCATCATCATTATCAACATCATCATCATCATATCAGCCGTGGAACGATACACGTTCCACTGCTGGACATAGGCTTTTCCCAAGGTGTGCCACAACACGCGGTCCTCCGCTGATCTCATCCAGCCTCTACCACCCCATGATGGCATTAACAAACAAGCGTTGCCACTAAAAGATTTACCACTAATTTAATTTGTATGTAACTATATGTTTGTATAACAGTGCCGATCACAGCCACGGAATTCTTGAAGGTGAACCCGACAGAGCAGGACTGCTTCACGGACGTGTCGGACGCGGAGGGCGACGAGGAAGAGGAATAAATTACTGGAAAGAAACACTCATATAATTTAATCATGACCATACGTTGGTACCGTTCTGAGCCTCCACTCGTAATTATTTATGTACGTTGAATAATCTTTTAATTGAATTTGGCACGATATTCTTAAATCTAGTCCGGACGTTGCGTTATATAAACAAATACGTCACGCGATGAAAGCGAAACCGATGAAGACATTTTATTATAATGACTTACTGTTACATTGGCTTAATACTACTTACAATGCATCCATCATACTGACACAATAAGGGATATGTAAAGTGAACGAGATTATTATTATTTCACAGTATTTATACAAATAAAAACTTAAAACATTTTTTAGATTATATTCAAAAATAAAACACTATTAAATTTGAAAGGATCGTATCGCTGTGGACGGACATGCAATAGACAGAGACAGAGATAGGCAACATTAAACCGTATACTCGAAGACAAAGAGCCAGGAATCTCACAATTTTTATATTATCTATCCATCATTTAAATATATTACTTTAGATATTTATTTTATATATGCACCGCGTCGTTGTTATTAAATAATACTGTAACTGAATATGTAATGCTTGAGTAAAGTTTGAAAATGAGAACCATATTTTACTTATTTCTATGTAATGTAAAATTTACAGAATCGTAAATCGTATGCCGTAAATCTTAAATCAGAACGGTATTAATGAAACTTTCAGAAAAGAATACAGTGGTGAAAACAATAAATATCCTGTGTATGGGTGGATAATCAGAACATAGCAAACTAATTGTAGGATATCTTTAATATCTATTTCTTTTCGACCCTTTTATTGGTCCGCTGCTGGACCGAGTCTTCTCTAATAGAGAGAGGTATATCTATACTATTAGAGTAAAACTGAAATGTTTAGTTTTTATTTAAGCACTAATATTTTGGACACAAATTTGTATAATTTTAGATCTCAGTTGAGAGACCGACATTTCTGAATACTTTATTTTACATGAGTGTTTTCATTACGATATAATATAGTCTTTATAGATTTGAAGAACTCAGCTTAATATAGTTCCTCGTGAAACAAAACACTAACCAAATTTAAATATACAATTACAACCTTTAATTGAACAACCTCGAATAAAAAAACCATTGTATCATTAATGTACATCATTTTATATTAAACACTAATAATTCATTGCAAATTCATAAAAGTTTATAAAAGGCTTACTACTATCGACATAGTACTTATAGATACAGATATTATGATATTATTCAGACTAGTTTGATAATAGGAAAGTGCCTGTGTACTGAAAAATCAAACTCCGGGGGCGTCGTCGAGTCCCGTTTGTGGCCGCCGGCCAACAGCTTCAGCACCACGAAATTGGTCTTGGCTACTTTTAGGAGGTCGTTGACCTGAAACAAGAGCACCACTTCTTATTGCATATCCACCGCCATGTCCACAACTTTATAAAAACAAAATAGGCTTATTCATATGTTAATAAGCAAATAGTAACAAGAAAATATCTATAAGTAGTCTTTTCGACTATGGCCTAAGTCCCTCTCACTATGCGAGGAGGCCCGGTCTAGCAGTGGACCAATAAAAAAGGTGGAAAGAAAAAATCTTTTCGAATATATCGATTGCTCGATGATATGACACAGACTTCAAACATAACCTTACTACTATTAAATGTATGCATATGCTAAAATAACCTTACTACTATTAAATGTATGCATATGCTAAAATAACCTTACTACTATTAAATGTACTGATATTGCATCACTCTTGTATTATAGAAGCTGAATTAATGTGCCTTGAAATCTCACCTCTTGATCGGGCGTGGTTATCGTTTCCAACAATGTGCGAGCTTGCTGGAAGTGTTTACAGCCGCCCAAATATAATATCACTGGATTTTCATATCTGCAACAAGCGTAATAACTCACTTATCCTAATCTTCAAATTGAAATAACTATTTAACGATACAAATATTAGCAGTACATATGCATCAGTCGACACATAGGAACTGAGCAACATGCATCTACATATTTAATCCGTTCACCCGATCGTTTTCACTATGACAGGAGACCCGGTCCGGCAGTGGACCAATAAAAAAGGTGGAAAATAAAAGGGAAGTATATATTGGTGTATTACTCACTGCAATGGCTGCGTCATCTCGCAGAACTCGTGGTAGTGCACCTGCGGCGGCGTGAGCACGGACAGCGGCGCGAAGCGGTGCTTGTAACGCACGCCCTCGTTGTCGAACTTCGATATCGGCTGCTGGATTTTGCCCTGAAGCTTGAACGCCACCAACGCCTGAGACAATAAATCATTGACATCAAAAAAATTATACGATATTAACTTTTTTTTTTTCTTTTTTTTCAACCCCCTTTGTTGATCCACTGCTAGACCGGATCTCTTCACATAGTGAGAGGGATTATTTAGGCCATATAGACTATGGCACGTTGGCCAAGTGCGGATTGGTAGACTTCACACACTGCAGAAATATTACAAATTTTTATAACATCTCTAAAGTGTGCAGGTTTCCTTACGATGTTTTGCTTCACCGTTATAGCGAGTGACACTTAAATTTTAAGTTATAAAACGCACGTAACAAGTCAGAGGTGCTTGCCAGGATTGAACTCCCGGAAAAGCCCCGGAATGAGAGGCAGAATTTCAAATCACTAGGCTATCACTACTCTTAAAACATAATTAGTGACAAATATTTTAGATATTAGTATTTCATTAAAACATTGTATTAAAAATAGCACGTACGTTAAGTTATTTCCTACATACCTACACACGGCTAGGGCACGAAGCGAGCCCTCTTACCCAACGTAGACGTACAGTCCGCACGTACCTTGTAATAACCCCCGCACATGTTCTGCATGACCTGGCACAGCAGCCCCTCGCGCGCGTACGGCTTCGTGCGCCTCTTCTGCTTGCGCGCACAGCTACGCTTGGCGTCCGAGCGCTTGGCCGCCTCGCCCGCAAGCCCCTCGGCGCGGCCCAGCGCCGACACCAGCCAGCCGTACAAGAACTCGTACAAGTACCTACGGAAAATCGCTGTAGTACTACTGTTGGTGTTGCGGTAGCTCTTGTTACGACTGTTCTCATCAATACAACCTATGGCCAATTGTAATGGCGAGATGAAGCTCTCGTGGAGTTGATGCGGTTACAGATTGCAAACGTTTTGATACTTGAATTTCTAGTTCTAAGAGTCCAACCTGGCACTTTGAAACTTAAGGTATTAAATCATTGTTCAAGGTCACAAGTTTAAAATCCAAGATCCCTTACGCCTACTTCTCTCATACAGCTAGAGCAATGCGATAAAACCTATAGCTAACAATGGAATGTCTGCCAACTCTCAATATGTCACCGTGGTAGATTACCTTACCAGTACTTAAACCGTCTCATAAAGACAAAGACAAAGACGTTTATTTGCACAGATACGGGTGCATATTATAATGATGTAACAAGACTATTAGTCCAAACCATATTTTGACTTTTACGGCGTACAAATACAAGAGATGAAAGTATAACTACAATAACTATTATAGTAGTAAGTAGTAAGTTGTAAATATTACGATAGCACTGGAGCAGTAAGTAGGATTTAAAAAAAGTAACATTACCAGAATATGTAGTGGTACTCGTGCACGCTGTACAACTCGAGCTCGAGGCCGGACAGCAGGTAGGCGATCATGACGCGCAGCACGTGGTACAGCAGCCACGTGCCGAAGCAGGCGCGCGGGCCCGCCATGCCCGCCGCGCCGCCGCTCGCCACCGCGTCCACGTTCTCCGCCTGCGTACGTCAATAAATAGCATGTGTACGATCATTTAGTGTAGCAAACAAATAGTTCTAAACTCATACTACTTCATCACTAATCTTCTTTCTTTCTTCATCAGACACCAATCCTACACAGTGTTCGATTTAAATTTAACAGGTTAATTTTAGACTAACAACTTAAATTGCTCTATTGTGAACGGTAGGCTATTTCTGTAAATAACAAATCAATAAATCTATTCTGATATATGTAAACAGCAATCAAAAAATAATTACAGTCATTCCTTACAAAAAACGCAATATTGTGCTATCCATGTTCGCAATACAATACGATTTTTATTACTCGAACGATATCTTAAGAGTAATAGAGGATAATCTTTGTATCGACCTCCTCCTGCAAGCCGGCGAACTCGTCCAGCAGCAGGGCGAGCTTGTCCCGCTGGCGCGCCCGGTTGTGGCCGCACACCTGCAGCAGAACAGCGAACGGCCGAACGCAACGCACCAAGAAATTTTCCACGAACTCGCGCGCCTGCAACGAAAAACATACAAAAGACATCACGCCAGGACCCTAAAGGGGTAAGCAGAAAGTACCGAGTACCAAATATCTCTATCCTTGCAAACCTGACGAAATAATACATCTATTTAAACACGATACGTACTTACTAATTTTATAAAATGTGAAAGTGTGTTTGTTTGTTCTTCTTTCACATGAAAACGGAGCGACGGGGCTATGCGATTTTTGGTATGGACCTAGGTGTAGGCTGCAGCTGCTGACAGAAGTTACTTTATTTCGCGTTACAATATTTAATTTTCACAGCAAAACACGTTTTAATCAAACGAGCGCTATAGATGGCGTTACTGGTTCAATAACGACATGGCGTGTGAACAAAATAAATACTTTTGACCACGCGGACGAAACCGCAACTAACAGCTAGTGTTAGATATATTTCTTACAGTGTCTAAAATCAAGTACTTGTACTCAAAAGTTGTCTGGTAGAGAGCGGCCCTTAGACACCTTTTGTATATGTCTAGGTCTCCTTATGCATGTCTTTTCATCTCTAAAATTTATGGTGTATTAAAAAATCATTGTATTGACATAGTACATCAAATGGATTTTCTTACACAACTCTCTCAAATGTGAAAACGGATCTATCTCACTCTGAAATGTGAAAATTTTGATACAATATGTCTCAGTCCCTTACCGTTGGGGTGGCTGGAGCAGACTTAGACGACAGAACTGCCGGGTTAACAAAATTCTTTATAGAATCTCGCAAAATCTCCACAAAGACATGTTGGGGTCTCGGCTGGCCGGGACCAGTCACCCCGGTGTGCGCCAGGGACGCGGTGGCAGCTGGTGACGGACTGAGATACAGCAGCTGTAGAGCCGACCTCGAAAGGATACAGGCGCGCTGTTTGCTGAAGTCCATGAAGAAATCCTAGATTAAAAGAATCAATTTAAATCGGGAAATAAAATGAAAATTTACTAATAAGAAAACTAATGAAATTCATTAATGCAAAAATCATTAACTAACTGATTTCAACAAAACAAAAAAATTACGAAACCGAGCAATGGAATGGGTAGCAGCGAAGTCATATACTAAAAAAATCTTTTCATGTGCTTGGCTGTACGATGACGCTATTCTGACGGATATCCATAGCAATAATATCCATTCATCACTTAGTTGTTAAAGTACTAACTGGCCAGCTTTAGATAAATGAATAAAAAGCATATACTCACTGGCAAAAAAACTAAATAAATAAATAGGATGGGGTTAAAGGAATTAAATAAAAAAAATTTATACCAGTGCCGTATGAAAGTTGGTGCACGATGTGATCTTCCAGGCGTGGCGTAATCTGGCGACCAGCTCGTCGAAGTACTGCAGCGCTTCGGCCCTCGGCTTGATGCGAGTGTACCGCGGAAACGTGGGCGGCAGCAATCTTTGGTTTATCATGGGTTCAAAGCCCATCGGATTTGGAGTATCAGCTGGGGAAAAGGGAGATCACTTAGATTGAGAGCGTTTTTGGGGTTCCATGATACACCCCAAATTCGAAATGCTTGTAATTGTTGTATAAATGACAGTTTTGGTTTAACTTAAACACTGATAATAATTAAAAGTTTCGTAGAACATAGTGTGTTGGTAGCCTTACAACATTTTCTTTCGTACTTACTACTAACAAAGGAAAATAAAAAAAATGATGAACTTAGTTCTAATGAAAATACTTTTTGAAAAACATTTCTAAAGGTACCGACGGTATCTTAGGAAAAACTCTCATACACCCTAAGGCCTGTTAAAATTTCTTAAGAGAAAATAAATGATTATTTTAACAAATTTATTAAGGGAATACTTACAATTCTCTATTGGCTGTGTTCCAAGATGTGAAGTCTTGAGTATAATCTTCATAGTTTCAGAACAACCGTTCAACAGTGCAACACAGTCTGCACCGGAGTTAGTATCCCTCTTCGTTATCAACAGCAACGCTTGATAGAACATTCGCGTGAATCTAATCCGAGCGGCCATGGCTGACCATTCATTATTGCCCTGAAATTAAAACCATCATATATTATAAAACTTATAATATACATAATTTAGTACACACTAAGTTTGCCTCAATCTACTCAACTCTCCTCTTGCAGGTCTGCTGCAAGAGATACATATATGGAATAAGCAGTACCTTTGTACTCTTTTATTCACGTTCTGTTCTCTATGAACTCTGCGAGTGTAAAAAAAGAAAAAAAACTCAAACAAAAAATTCTTAATGATTCTATCATATGACCTGATGGAGCAAGATTTAAAACAGAATATCATATATAAGATCATACCTCATCATCATGCATCTTGGCCTTCTTATTCAATTCCTCCTCCTGTTCCCGCAGCATGCCCACACAACGCTGCTCGGTGAGTTCAAGACTAGCATCGAATGTGGTGCCCGAATGGGGGTTGGATCCCAGACGATAACCATAACCCATAGGTAGAAAGTCCTCCTCTTCAAAAACTTGCGCCCTGGGAAATAAAAAGACAATTTTCGAAATCACAGTACAGAACAATATTTTACAATTGAAACATATCTAAAATAAGTTTGTGATTCCAAAAAATTATGTCACCGAACATAAATTTAAAGGGCTCCAAGTATCAAAGGGCTATCAAGTATCAATTATTCCGATCATACCCATCAGATATTTAGTATCCAACCAAAAACGATTCAAGGCTATCTTTATGAAAAATTACGCTGTAGGGAGTAAATTCATGAAAAAGTTACATATTGTTTTGTAAATGTAAAAAAATATCTCTGTAACAAGGACTTTACACATCAATCAGTCATTCATTCTTTAATAAGCCATTCTTCTCACTTACTGGTCATCAGAAGAATTAAGATTTCACATTAATAGTATCCTCTGATTAAGAAGAACCTCCATCACGGTAACTAGTTGCCGCTATAATTTTATTAACATATCATTCAGCAACACATTCCCAAAACTATGGAGAAACAGACAAATATGTGGTGACGACATCAAATAGCCCAGCACATCGGAAATAAATTTAATGAATCAACTCACTTGTTAATGCAATCTCTTATACTATCCAATAGCTTGTAGACAGCAATGCAAAATGCTCTTAAGGTTTTGTTTTTAATCGAATGAGGCTGATGTAGATAAAGGTTGGTGAACACTGTTTGTGCGAGGGAATGACCCTCCAGCCATGTCACGATGCACGCCAATGTCGCATCTATGATCCCAATGATCTCACTTGGGTCCAGATCGTCTATCTTGAGTTTGCCACACTGGAACGAACAAAACAAATCTTGGTATAGCATAACTTCTTTTATAAAATTGTAATATGTACAACAAAATTTTCTTAAATCATTTTTAGAGATTACATTTGCTTTATTAACCTTCTTTAATCAGTACCCGGGGACAAATTTGTGTATAACAAACATATGAGAAATGTGTGTTATATTTTAAACTAGCTTTTGCTCGCGACTTCGTCTCCGTTTGAATACCGTCTTTTGCAATAATAGTATACCAGGAAATTTAAATGCTGCCCAAAGTCAATAATCCACTCAGACGAAGTTGCGGACAAAAGCTAGTTATACATATAAACCTTCCTCTTGAATTACTCTATCTATTAAATTATACCACATCAAAATCTGTTGTGTATTTTTAAAGATCTAAGCATACATAAAGACAGCCACCGGAAAGCAATGTTGTTTTATACTATGTAGTGATATACATATATAGTTACCACAACAGATTTTTGGAAGTTGAGTGGTCTTGGCAGTCCACGATTGCATTGCATCCCGGCGTCCATTTTAGGATCCATCATTTCAATGGCAGACATGGCCTCAAATAGTCCAAACAGATGGCCATCATGAAGTAATTCACCAAGTTGTAAATCTGATGAGATTAAGAGAAACAAGTATTGATTAAACTTAACATGAAATATTTTGAAAAATCATAATGACATTTTATGAAGCAATCATTTATTAATTTTAAATAATAGCAACATACCTTTTATATACGTAAAAAAATTTGATGTTATGTCAACCCAATTATAGGTGACTGCAGGAGGGCTAACTAATGCATCCATGTTCCTGTGAAAGGATATAATTATTAATTGACATTTAACGCTCATACTGTCATAAAGCTGAATCCTAATCCAAGAAACAACATGGGCTCTATAAAAAAAACCAATTATATCATTTTTGTATCTGCCCAACTTATATTGTATCCAAAAGTTTAAATTTGTTTAAACTGTTTCTGTGAAAATAATCTGAACACTAAGACTTATAGATGAGTAGGGGCACACAACATACATAAATACTTACTTTTGTTTGGCCACTAGATTATTATAGGAATCATAAAAACTCAAATCGATCAGTTAGTATTCAAAAAGGATATATTTGGACTCAGTACAAAAAGATCGGGATAAATTATAGAAAACGCGAAGAATTGCATGCATGTTTACTAACCCGTCACCGTCATAATATCCATCATTATCACCCATTTTATAAACTGCTACACAAAAAATGCAGAGAGATGAATTACCATGTATCTAGTGCGTTTTGAGCACAAATTTAGCTGCTCTAATATTAAATTTATTTCATTTCATTTCCAAAAGTCACCGGGCGAATAGGAGACAGCAATCGAAAATCCGAAACCGAATGTCAATCGACATCGGTAGCTAAAGTGATTTGACATTTCATTTCGAGTGTTGCTATAACGCAATGAAAACTACAGAGAAGTAAAAATGAACGACTAAAAAGTATATAAAAACTTCGTTTAAGAAAGCGAAATCATATAATTAACAGATTACCATTCCAAATTTTTTCGATTGTATTTAAATTTCATGAGTGAATGGAGGATAATAACTATTGTTATATAATAAATATTTTAAATTTTCATAGGATGATTTACTAAAGTTACATAACGATATGTAATGTATTTTATATTTTCTAGATTAAAAAATAACAGAAATAAAAAAATCTGCGTATTTTAAGCATACATATATAAATTTTCTTCAACTGGCTGCATACAAAAATGTTTGGTTTAAGAAAATATATTTTTTTTAGAATTCCCTCCAATTTTTCGTGTATTAGTTTATTACCTACCTATCGATTACACTAGTTTTAATTACTATTTCTTATTAAAATGGATATTCGAGATATCAATAAAGCAACTTGTAGCAAAAAAATGAGTATAGACGCTGAAAAACTACGACAGAAAGTATCTCGCGAGATGGCGAAGATATTAAAGTTAAAGGTACCTACGATAACATTAGCCACGCTGATGCATATCGCTATATAACTACTATGTATTTTGATTATATTTAAACAAAAGACATGTCAAATTAATCGTTGCCAATTTTTAACGAATTTTAAATCCAGGTCGCCCAAGACACTGCGTACTGGGACTTGAAAGAGCAGTTGCAACAAGTGGAAAGTAATCATGAAAAGCTGCAGCAGAACATGGTGGAATTACAAATGCAGCACGAAGCCATCTCCAGCCAGTACCAAGAGGAGCAACGTCTTCGCCATGATACGTTAATTAAGTAAATTAAACCTCTTGCACTATCGTACAGATTACAAGTTACTTGATAAACACTAATTTGATATTTAAAAATACCATAATGTTACCTACCAATTAAAATAACAGAAATATTTTTTGATCATTTATTTAATTTAAATCAAATCGCTCGTGGTCCTGACGCAGATTTCAAACGATGTTTCCAGTTACGTTGTATCTCTTGGGTACTTATTTGGGTGATTGCGTTTTCAGTTGTTAATAACTGGTAAATCACTTTGGAGTCTTTATAGGCGGTTAAAACAATCGACAAGCGGGTGGGCTAACCGGTATCATTAGCTCTGCACTGGAACAGCGGAGAGGTAAATAGTTTCTAAGCCCTCGCGATTACTGTAAAGACCCCTGCCCAGTAGCGGAACGTAAAAACCACCTACGAACAGCGATGTACCCTAAATAATTTATTTAATGTAACTTTATGTAAATAGAGGTTTCTTCACGATTTTTTCCTTTACCGTTATAGCGAGTGATTTTTATATTACACAATCTACGTAACTTTGTAAAAGTCAAAGATGTCTGCGAAAATTATATTAACATCAAACGGAGCTAAACTCCTTGACTGAAAGTCCTAGACTGAAACTTTAACACTCAATCACGGCTTTCATCAAAGCCTTGCGAACGGCTTTGCTTAAAGCTAAGTAGTACATCTCTCTCGACTTTCACGAACTACTGTAACGCCCTTTAGTCACTGAATACTGTGCTGAATACAGTACAGTGACAAGCATTTACGGTCGTGACACACTAGAATCAGCAGCTGTCGTGAAATTTGCGACGTACTGGAGGACTACAGCGAGCGGCTCAAAGACACGCTGTCGAGATGCAAAACCGACCAGGCGTCGCTGTGCCACGCGTACCAGCGCTCCGGCCAGCTCGTCCAGCAGATCAAGACCGAGCATGTCCAACTGACGGAAAGTACACGCAACCGCACGCGAGAGCTGGAGGAGAAAGGTTGGGAATTAATAGTAATAACAACAATAACAATTATAACGACAATAACAATAATAACTACAATAACAATAATAATTACAATAACAATAATAACTACACTAACAATAATAACTACAATAACAATAATAACTACAATAACAATAATAACTACAACAACAATAATACCAACAATAACAATAGTACCAATAATAACTGGGGACGATTCCGCACACGGCTGTCTGATTCCAAATTAGGCAATTCAGTGTCTCTGTTATGCTAATAACATAATAAATCCGGTAATTTCAAATAAACACTCATTATTTTTCTAGTGAAACTCATGTCGGAACATCAGAGCCAGTTGCTGCAGATCTTAACGACTGCAAAACAGCAAGCTGACGTGGAAATTAACAATTTACGCGGCAAGTTAACAGCAGTGACAGAACACAAAGATGAACTCGTTACGATCCAAAACGAGATTAACAGACAGCTGGACCAGTGCAGATTTGATATCAAGAAGGTATCTACATGAAAAAATCACACACACACACACAACAGATGGATTAATTTTCTTTCTAATTTCTATTATTGTTTATTTAATTTATTATTAGAAGGAGGAAATTGTTGCAAATCTTCGTGCGGAGATGAGCAGACTGATGCAGGAACATAACAGTCAAGCTTCTGAGGCTCGCGAGGTGCTCGCCAAG
Organism: Passova gellias; assembly: GCA_018249975.1. Classification (NCBI taxonomy): domain Eukaryota; kingdom Metazoa; phylum Arthropoda; class Insecta; order Lepidoptera; family Hesperiidae; genus Passova; species Passova gellias. The sequence continues at coordinate 1,920 of DWUN01002507.1, read as the reverse complement.
CAAGAGAAAGAGTAAGAGATTATTTTATATAAATTATATAAGTATAATTGAAAAAAAAATATGACAACAATAAACATAAGCAGCTTCCCTATGGAAAGGACGGGGTTCTACAAAGATTAAATAGTTTTTCCCCAAATTTCACCCATAAAAAGGCAAAACTCATAAATCCCGTGGAGTATGCAAAATGTAAATATTCCGTTAATCATTGTTTCGTCAATACTAACGGAGATCAGAACCTTAGTATAGAGGAAATACCAAAGGTGGTCTACTCTAATCGTTACAATAAAATATTTACTTAACCATAATAATAATAATAATTATTATTATTTTATTTAGTTGTGATGATAATTAAATAAATAAATAAATAAATAAATAATTTACTGCAGTATAAAAGAACTCGACGAAGCCAATGTTTCATTGAAGAAAGCATTGAGCAATCAGGAACAATTCGCGAAGACGGTGTGCGAACGGAACAACGCTCTGCAGCAGAAGATCGCGTTCCTAGAAGACCAGAGCCTCAGTCTCATGCAAACCAGAGATAACCTTAAATCGGAGATCGAGGTACGTAAGAATGGGAAACAACGGCCTACCGACTGGACTGGCCCTGGTGGTCAAGTGGTTAGAGACCCTGACTGCAAAATCGGACCACATTTGGCACATTTGTTTGGTCGTAATAAAAATATCTATATGTAAATAAGTATTATATCGTATGTTTATCAGCTGTCTGGCTACCATAACACAGGCGTTCAATTGCCTAATTTGGAATCGGATAGCCGCGTGTGGAATTGTCCCCAGATATATTATAATTATTATAATGATGATGAACGAATGACTGAATGATTAAAAGACCCAATGTATACTGTGCCTGCAAAATATTTGCAGGAAATGAAGAGTTCCAATCAAAACCTGCACAGCACTACTATAACGTTGAACGAGGAGAAACATCGCGCGCTCCAAGCTCTTCAGGATATTAAAGAGGTAATTTTGGTACAGGAAAATAATTTGTACAGGAAAATAGATTAATATGAACGTGACAAAGTAACTGATCCAATGGTAAACGTACAGTCGTAACAGTAGAACGTAGAATCTTGAAATCTTTCCGGTAGATTAAAGAATATATAGCGTAAGGGAGGAATTTTGGAAATTCCACCACTAAAGGTTAGGAAGATTGTATGAAAATTTGGCGATTGTTATATAATAGAATGTTTGTTAGTTTTTAGAAATATGTATAAAATTCCATGTATCTAATGTTATCCAGTTGCAAATACATTTTGTATCAGATCCACGAAAATTCGGAGCGCGAGCTGCAGGAGTTGAAAGCAGAATGGACAAAACTTGAGAACGAAAAGGTTGAATTGAAATCGAAAATCAACAATGCAGTAGACACTTCCAATAAACAAGCTACTGAGATTGAGGAACTGACCGCCTTGAAAGCGACGTTGGAGGAGAAACTTGCAGAATTGAATGCCAACTTCGAAAAATACAGGTATTTTTGTTTATTTATTCCAGTACTAGTTGTGCCCGCGAATTCGTCCGCGTTTGAATTAAATTATATTATGTAATTCTAAAATAAAAGTAGCCCAAGCTTTTCTTTGTTACAGCAGCTAATTTTGGATCACCTTTCGACGGTGCTTTTGACGTTTAATAAATCTAACTTTAAAGTATTTTGTGTGTAATATATACGAAATAAGAAATAAACCTAATTTAAGGGTCGTTTCTGATGGAAAAAACAAGGAGCTTAACGACTTTATAGAAGCTAAGGATAAGGAGATAGATTCCAAAGCCTCGACAATCAATCAGCTCATGTCTGAAGTAAAGCTGAGCACAGACATAAGGTCCAAACTGGAAGCCGCACTCCAGAAGATAAGGAAGGAGATAGATTTAGAAAGAGATGCAGTTCAGGAAAAGGAAAAGCAGATG
>DWUN01002506.1:0-13742 GCA_018249975.1 Passova gellias | reverse complement strand
ATATTAATTAATTATTTATTATTAATTAATTAATATTCTAATTATATTGAAGATATTTATATATCCAAATGTAACAAATATTGAAATACCTATGCTTTTTGCTACCAATTTGGCGTATAGGGTGTTCTGCTGAATACACTGTTGTTATTTTGATATGATTTAATGGAATTATATTGTTACCTGTATATAATGCCTATTATATATAGTCAATACCATAACTCTTATGATATATAAATTATTTCAAAAAACGTTATACGGTTCTAATAGATATATAGTTAATTTTAAAAATGTCTTAACAAATCTAACAATAAGATTATGAGATTAAGGTAGATATAAAATAGACAATAAAAAAATATTACTAATATATCATATGAGATACATAAAATATATATTATTTTTCTTAGTGTGATATAATACAGTGTTAAGATATGAAAAAATGTGACATAAATACATTTTTTGACAGAATGGTATATAATGAAAACAGTAAACAGTATACAGTTTAAACAGTATAACAATATCAAGATGAATCAGATAACTTCTGAGATCATGATTTGATTAAATATGACAGCTTCAGTGTTCAATGAGTCAAATCAAAATAACTTTAAATTTTTTTGTAATTTTCGTTTTTTTTTTAAATTACATATCCCTTTCATAGAAATGACACAATGAGGAAAACTAAGAAAGTAACTTATATCTGTGAAGGGGTTTTAAAAATTTTGACGTTCAATTTTAACAGCTCATCAGTTTTTTCTAGTTTCACTAAATATGGACTTGGAAAAGTGCAACAAATAATATGGACTAAATAAAAAAATATTTTTTAACTTCTGTCAGATTTAAAAAATGGATGAGTGTAAAAATCTGTGTGCAATTTTACATATCAGACTTGAAATATCAAGAAAATCTTTCAAGTTACTGCCAGTAACTATGGTCTTTTGCTTGAATTTGATTTTAATGACAAATGTTATTGACTATAAGCGCGAGCCTGCACTGGCCACTGCTACCGGTTGACATGTAATTTTTGTGCCATTTTGAAATTCCAACATTGTTATGTATACCAACACCCAAACATACAACTAAAGCAAGTTTTTTATAACAATCGTTAATTTCATTAATGTATATATAGTCTTGAGAATATAATGCCAATTGCATTTATAATTCAAATTTAAAATATATAAATCGAATATTTGATAATATAAAAATTTATTTAAACTAAAAATATCACATATGAAAGGATTATTAACATTTTTTAACATTTCATATTTATGAAATCTTAATGTTATAATATTTTTAGAACATTTTGGGGCTACCGTTAAATGTTATATGATCATTCATTCAATAGTTACAGAGATAGGAGAGTTATACGAAAAAGAAAAATAAAAATTGGAAAAAAAAATACATACAATATCGTCTGTATCATAAATAAAAACCAATAACTACTTTATTGCCCTGCCATATTTTTACTGTGTATCTTTATATACAAAAATGTAGCTGCAGGAATGAGTTTAGTCAAAGTTCTAGTTAATATGTATTTTACAGATAGCCCCATACTGTTTAATGTATTAAAAAAACAATTGAATAACACCAGTGTAACTAATAATTGCCGTGCCGTGTAACTAAAGTAATGTTTAATTGGTTAATTAAAAAACCAATTCATAATTAACGAAAAGATTGAGGACCAGCAACAATTTTTCTACGCATAATACGATTATGGCCACTGAGTGAAATTTAACGATTTCGTTAGAAATTGTGTGCTTTTAAAAATAAAAAATAAACATTTGGCCATAACACTACATGTGGCAATTATTTACCGAATATACCAACGGAATACACAAAAGTATTGTGCAACTGTAAAATTTTAATTTTGGCAATGAATATTGGCATTTGAAAGTGTTGCCATACACGAAATTCAGCTCGCAGTCGACGCGTACCTTGACAGTTCTGGCAACACCATCCCAACGGCCTGAAAGAATTGAGCAATCTAATGTTAGCGTGTTAACAACACCGTCCAAAGTTTGGGAAACGGGAACGAGGAAGTGGGATTGTTATATGTGTAAGGAAGATGACAGGTATCATTCAAGGGTGAGTAAGGGGTGCACCGAGTTAGGTAGGATAGTAAACATGGATATCAAGACTGTTCCTAGCCAGAGAGCTTTGACAAATTTCTTGTTATCTACTCTAAGAGATTGCATGAGCTACCTGTCCGAAAGCACTTTATAAAAGGTGTATATTTATTAAACCATTTTATTTTTTGTCTAATTGAGAATTTAAAAAGTAAATGTAAAGTAATCGAAACTGTTTATATAATAACATGGACAGGCTGCCTGTAGGACTCTTTTTTCCTACATTCAGTTGCTCTTTGGTGTATAGGATCAACGCAAGCAAAAAATAAATAAGAACAAGTTTTGAGGACAGAGATATTTGGCACTCGGTGCTTTCTGCCTACCCCATTAGGGACTTGGCGTGATGGTATATATGTGTAAGTTTTGTCCAGTAACAGAAGATCGCTTCAGCTACTGCCTGTGAATTTGTGGTTTCCTCACATCATTATCGGCCCTCTCCTCGTCGCTCTGGTACTGCACGTCCAGCTCGGAGCTGTTCACGCTGTTCTCCCAGTCGGAAGACGACTCGATAGACGACGCGTCGAGGTCCATCTCTGTGAACATATCTGTGTGATAATTAAAAAAAAACAGGAAATAAAAATTGTCGTCTATGGACAAAAAAATAGTGTTTTAAAATGAAGCACTGATATTAAAGCTGTTTGGGATTCCATTCTTGAAATAAGAGCATACATACGACAAAATGGTTTTAGAAAATTAGATTTTTCCGGTCGGTAGCGTGTAATGAAAATCACCGATGAGTAGAGGGTCGTGGCGGGGTGCGGGGGCGGCGGGCAGCCGCAGCGCCGTCGCGTTCACGGCGAGCGCGGCTGCAGCGTGCGGCGCATGCCGGCTGCCCGCGGGCTCGCGCGACGGTTCGCTCGGCACCTCCGCCACGGGCAGCTCCTCCGTGTACCTCACCAGCGGGTACTCCTGTGGGCACCACCTCTTGTTTATCGCCTCTCTTCGTATTCCACCATCAACTATTTGTACGCTGAATTATTAATGAAATGGAACGCAATGCATTTTGACAAGAGACGTTTTAAATGTATATTCCGTTGTATCTGTCAAACGGTTATATACTAAATAACTTTATGGTTACTGATAAGCGCTAAGAAAAAAAATTGCTAAATAATACATTTGACGGAATTGTAGGTACCAATAAAACATACAAAACGAAAGATTTGCGTTAAAAATATATACGAGTATATACTGTGCGACAATGACATAATAAAAAAAAATTTATTGACATCTACCATTTAACGGAGGGCAACACTGAAATGTATTTGGTATAAATATAAGTTCAATAAAATTTCATTACATAAAAAACAATTATAGATAAAATCAGTGAATATGCAGTTTCATGTTTATTAGACTATCTTGATAAATGTAACGATAGTTCAAGGTGTGTAAGAATCGTGGATATTTTTTATCTGTAATGTTATTGAACTGCCGATAAGCATAACAGTTTGCATTAATATTCATAGTGTACATTTAGATTGATAAAAAAAAAATTCAACAACAAAAAATCAAGCCGGATTTAGATACATTTATGGTTATACTTACAGGGTGTGGTAAATTACAGATGGGGTTGCATCTTAGATCGATCATCTCCAGTATTGCCAGGTAACTTGTGTCGAAGTCGTCCGGCAAACTTGATATCTGGATTGTATTAAAAAAAAAAAATACAATGTCATTGGCCTCTTCGAAACGAGCTTGGAGAGTCGTTGTTTGAATTTGATAACATCGGGAGTATGACATAATCTCACTATAACAAATTTGTTGCTAATTATTTTTTTATTTCTTTTACAAGAGACCCCAAATAGCAACCTATAATGTAATTACCAAATTAGTGACAAATTAGATGTAAAAAGAAAATTCTAAGTACATTGTAATTTCACACAAAAAGGGACTAAAACTTTCTTTCAAGGCCTCGGCTTTTCCAATACAAGCCAGTTGTATTGAAGGTTTTATTTTCTTATAATCTAACAGTCATTTGTATTGATGCTAAATTCAGCCTTATCTTGAAATTTTTTATGTCCTTTTTAGTATCAATGGTATCTACGGCCATTGTGTATTAACCTTGGTAACAAAGATAATGATAGTAATACAACTGGATGTGGCAATAATTTTATATGAAGTAAACCTTTTGTGTTAAATATACTTATTATGCAATACCTACTTGATTATTATTTAATTGAAGGAACATAAGCTCTGAACACTTGAGGACGGAAGCTGGGAGCTCTCTCAGCCTATTGTTTCTGAGGTTACAGTGTACTAATGCCTCCATGCAGTCCATCGTGTCCGGCAATGTCTCTATTTCATTGTTCTCTAGAGTTAACCACCTGCAACAAATATTCTGAAGTCATTAATACTCGGCAGTCGGTAATGGATCCAGGAACCACATTGTTTGTTCTATTAAGAGTAGTAAAAAAATCACCAAGTATGGCGGAGTACTTAGCCCAGCCCTAATTATTTTCCGCACACCCCTAGAGTATATACTTTTAAGAGTATGTATTATAACTATATATTAATTTGCAAGATTGCGTCTATTAGTATTTTAGTACTAGTTGCTTGTATCTGACTGCCCAAATATAGAAATGAGTGTATTTGTTATTTTCTATAGCGAGAAATATGAAAGAAAATTACTACCTTAACTTAGCTAGTCTCGTCATCTCTTCTGGAATAGTTTTTAATTTATTGCCCCTTGCACCAAAGGTGTCCAATTTAGATAGCTTGCCAATTTCCTTCGGGATCTCGCGTAGTTCTATCCTGTTGCACCAGAACGCTTCCAAATTCTCCAGATCTCCGATTTCCGGTATTAACACTCCTAGAGGATTGTAACTTATGTTCAAATTTACCAAATTTTTCAAGTTACCAATCTCAGAGGGCAAGGAACTTATGTTATTGTAATCCAAAGTCAATGTCGTGAGATTTAGAAGCTGAGTTATTTGCACTGGCACTGTTGTTATTTTATTTCTATGTAAATATAGATGTTCTATCTCTAAGCAGGTGTACAAGAGACTTGGTATTTCGGTTATTTCGAACGCGTTTAAACTCAGCCGGGACTTCTTTTTCACTATGGCCTGCTCTATCAGCGCCAGTATGTGGTTTTCACGGATGAATTTTAATATAGCACTCATTTTGCAAATGTTTTTGGTCACATTTCAGATAGGTATTGCGTTTGAAATTGTTATGAAATGACATTGACAGTAAATCACAGATATCACCTGACCTGACAATTATACAGTTTTTGTGATTTTTTTTATTGGAATTATCGGCCCTGACATTTGTAGCCTTCAGCCAATTTAATCATATAATGTTGCCAGATAGCAATCGTTGGTTTCTACCATACTTATATATTTGGATGTTAAATATTTATTTGTTTTAAATTTAAAATGGCCTGAAATACAATTTGCCTTAAACTGGATAACTGGTTTTTAGGTTTCATGTTTGCTTAAATCTTCGATATTTATAGACCACCATACCATATAAATCATTTGTAGCGTTCTATGGAACGTAAAAATCAATAATTCTGCGAGTTTCATGATATAGCCACAGTAATCGATACCGGTAAAAATAAACAACCCGCCATATTACTGCAATTAACGTGTTGTATTCTCTTAACGAGTAAGAAATCCTTAATCGTTTTAATGAATGGTGTCAATACGAAAAAAATTGAAGTCAACTAGTAGCATGTTACTTTTTGTATTAAAATTTGCTGTAATATTAGTTTTCTTTAATCAGTGTTATGTTAATGAAGCTGATGGTAAGTTTTTACTAGTTATTTGCTGTTTAACATGTGTAATATGTATATGACGTTCTAAAGAAATTATGCTTATTATTATTTTAGCTTTGCCGCAAAATAAATCGTTCCATCATATACGTAAAACTAGTACGGATGGTTACAAAATTCAAAGAGAGCCGACGTATCGGTCTTTCCAGCTTGGTTCATCAAAATACGGTAACGCTATATATTCTCGTTCAGATGATCGCCAAGATTACGATATGACTTTTAATGATGCAGAATACGGTGGCGTGGTATCCAACTTTACCTCATCAGTGTATGATGATAATCCGCAACTTTATCCTAATCCCGAAGCATTGTCAAATAGCAATCAAGGTATTAAATGTTTCTGTGATGCTGTTTTCTTACAGTTACAACTTACAACTAGCAATATTATCGATTTATTTCAGTTGTAGGTAAATTTATTGAAAACAAATTATCGGAACCGGATGTCGACATGCCCGATGACTCCTTGGCAGATGCTGATCTTTCAGAACACAACGTGATCGACAGCGTTACGTATGTTTACGGCTATAACAATTGCCAAGATGACAGAAAACAATATGTCCTATTGGTAATTTATTATTATAATATTCCAAAACTCTCATGAATACAGAATGAATGAATGAACTAAAGATGTTTTAAGCTATAACTGTTTCGCTTCTTTATAACATGCTGCAGCTTTCAATTACAAATGTACTGAAAATAATGTATTTATCTAACAATTTATATTTTCAGATATTCATAGCGAGTGCGATAGCGGTGTTTTTGCTGAGTGGAACTATAGCATATCTTATGTTCAGCCGGAATACCGTCGACTTTAGGCAGAAAAGCAAACTTTACACAATCGTCAGCAACTTGTGTTTAAGTCTGTGTTTCTGCACAATGATATTCATTCAGGCTGTCGTGGTAATGTATTCCAATATTTTTAAGAATTCTTTCGATATTCCTATCATGTATCTTGTATCTGTCAGTTTATAATATTTGTTTTTGAATGAAATTCTATAAAACATGAATGTAGTATTTTCATCTTCTTTCTGTACTGGAACATTTACTATTAAATTAACTGTAGACTAATCTTCCTATATGAACTAGTCCATTAATATCTTAGCGAGACTTAGAGCGTCATATAAAATACGTAAAAAATTTCAGGGTGTTTCATCTCAATCGCACTGCCAGAAGATTGCACTGCTGTTACATTACTCGCACATAACGTGTGCCATGTGGATACTGATATTAGCAGCGACCGTTACCGAATATTGTGTCTTCGATACAATATCGCCAACCAAGTATTTCTACCTCTTCGGCTATGGGGTTCCTGCTATACTTGTGATGGTATGTTTTCTTATTATTACTGGAACAATGCTTTAGAGAAAAGGACAGCTTAAGACTAAAATACTTTAAATTGGTGAATATAGAACGATTGTTTTCCATTTTTATATACTCAATCGCGCACCTAACGTTGCAAAAAGTAGATTTGACAGTTGGCTTATTTACGACTTATAAAAAATATACTTGAATTGTAAATTTAACCATAAAGTTGTTTGTAGTTTGATTTCGCGTTATCAATGGAACAATACGAGACGAAGCATTATTGCTGGATGTCGATAGAAAAAGGTATGGTGATGGGGTTCATGGTGCCGGCAATGATACTTATCGTCCTCAACACGGGTATAATCATCATTGGCCTACAAAGCGTGAACAAGAAGCAAGCAGAAATGTTGACGGTCAAAATACAGGAACTGGTTGATCATCATATCGCGAATTGGCCCAAAAGTGAATCGGGGAACGTGAATCAACACGGTAGCATCGAGACCATGGATAACTATTCCGGCGAGCATAGCAGGAAGAATACGGACAGTTCTGACTCCTTGGACAAGGACTATGACGACGATGGTAGCTACGTCAATGCTAATGACGATGGAACTGCTGAGCATGAAAATGAAGTAAATTTTATTATTTTATTGCAGTCTTCTTAACCTTATTCAGTTTGTTATTAAACTTTGACTTGGACATGTTATTTCTTATAAAATTTTTACGTTTTATGTCGAATTACATTTGTCCATATTTTAGGTCAGTAAGAAGGATATGCACGATAAGAATCAACTGAACATGCTTTTCATGGACAACCTCTCAATGAAATGGAGCTGGAATACGGAAGGGAACGAGCTCAAGGCCTATTTGAACCTGTGCTTGATATTGGAACCGTTCTTCGCTATCAACTGGGTAATGGGTGTCGTGGCTATAGAAAATGCCTCTCATTGGTCCACGCCTGGTATATATTTGATACTTGTCTTGGCCATGGTGAGTTTCCATAGTTTAATGCTGATCGAAATCAATAGTGACGATTTTGTTTTAACCTACACTTTAGTTACTCTGAGGTTGTAAATTGTTTTGTTTATTCAATCAAATTATTTTCGTCTCGTTTTAGAACGTTTACTTATCGGGTACTGTATGCACAAATCTGCCAATTGTTCGAGACAAGAACGCTTCAGCAACACCCGTCTGCGAGGATGTCGTCATCGAGCAACCGACCACTGTTACCAGGTATATGGAAATTTGCCATTTGCTCTGACATATCTACTGTAACTTATATTCGCTCTTGTGTTCCTAACCTTGGTCTTTCTTTAAGCTATAAGTGTTATCGAAAACTATATTTCTCTTAAGCGTCATAATGCATTTATAAAAACATGTTTTCTGACATGTGAAATCATTGCATTTAGCTAATGGTATTAAACGATAAAAAAATAGCCTTAATCTGTGAGTGATAATGAATAGTTTAAACAAAATATAGATAATATATTTCCAGGCCAACGGACAGCATGCCATTATTGGATCCAGCAGTGTCGCAACCAAGCGTCACTCCAGCACCGGCGGACACAATCAGCACCATAAGTATATAAACTGGCAATACTGGCAATCGATGCGATTTGGTACTACTTCATTTCTCCGGCTGCTAAGCGGCTGTGTCTCGACCACACCTCCGTTGAAGCAACATTTATATGCCATATGTTTCGAATATAAATGTTTTGAGGGCAATCTTATTTGACGAGTTGTGTTTGCCGCAGATCACTCTTGCGTCATTGGGTGTGGTATTTGGTTTGCTATATGACATATGTCGTAAGCAAACTATAATATATAGAGAATTGATTAATTTAAGCTTTATTAGGTACCTATATACCTATATTAGGTACCTATATACCTATATATTTGAGTTTTAATAAAAAAGATATATAGATGATAGTAATTTTGCGTAATATATTGGTTTGTTACTTTGATTGTACGATTATTAAGCTGTTGCAAATTTTTAGAATATTACAAGATTTGACAAGCGTACTTACGATGAATACATCTTTATTCTGGATCATTACAACTTAGTGTTAATCGTAAAAGCTTAAAATGTTGCTACATTATAATTTGTAGGATTAACTAGAGTATTCAGCGTGTTTGAATACAATTTTATTAATAGTAGTAGATGCCAAACTCGTAGAAAACGAGAATAATTAGAAAATGTAAAAAAAAGCACAGTTGAAATCTTTCTGCATTATTGTACTTTAACGATAAATACATTTAATGTTCATAATAAAACGAAAGTGTAGGAAATATTTAAAAAATATGTTTCCATAATTAAATATTGTCGTCACATATCCTTTAGCTAAAGTGAATTGATTGAATAAAAATTATTATTATAGTTACCTATTTGAAACTTTTAATATTGCAATATTTCAATGAGATAAGACTATTAAACGTAATTAGGTGTACCTACCTAGTTATTAAAATTAAGTAATAATTATTCACTTACTAAATTTACTATTTTAAATGTTATATTGATGAAGAAAAATATTTAAATCTTTAGATTTCGATATTATAAATATACGAAATTTTAAACTAAAAAAGTAAGTCTAACAACAGTTTCGTTTTTCTTTTTATCTTCTGAATTACTTGACTAATACATACAACTTGTGTAATTTCCATATGAATATTTTATCGAATTGATAGAATTATAATTATATTGGTGGTGTTGAAATATTTTTTCTTAAAATAACTAGTCTTACTATAGACGAAAATTCGTGCTGATCTTGTCATTATAAAAAATTGCATTTCTTAAATTTTACTATGCAAGGAAATTGTTCAAAAATTGGCAACATTCCTGATAGGGTTGTATAAGTTTATGTTTAACGAATCAGCGGGAAAATCTCAACCTTACCTGATCTGATTCTAAATAAGAAACTAAGTTAACCAAGTTGATTTCTTGTGGAGTTAGAATACTAAGCAGCAACGCTGGATGGTTATAATACTGCCATACCATTTATAACTTATTTTATTGTTTTGATATACAGATATTGAAATCAGACGTTTTCAATTAAAAAAAAAGTAAAATTTTTCAATACAATCAAACATTTCGTCTGAAAATCTTGGAGCGATATTTTAAATGTAAAATTGTAGCGTGTGATCTTTCAGGTGATTAGTCGAAAATGAACAAATTTTCATTAATTTCATTGTATTAGCAGACAAATATTTCAGACTAATTTACTATCGATAACAATTTTACAACTGTTTTACTAATAACATTCTTAAATGGTAATTTCAATAGGTATTTGAGGTCTTTGATTGTATCGCTGTTTCATAATTCCGTAGATCTCATTGTGTAAGTTCCATACTGTTTACAAGAATAAAGTTTTAATTGAATGTTCTGTAGGTCGTTTCATTTCCCATTTTATTCCAACAACAACAAAACATAACATCACGCTCTAACGGGGTAGGCAGAAAGCGCCGAATGCCAAATAACTCTGTCCTTGCAGACCTGACGCGCTTAGTCTACATTCTTCTTTTTTTTCCTCTCTTTCTATCGGTCAACTGCTGGACCGGGTCTCCTCTCATACCGAGATGGATTTAGGCCATAGTCTACCGCGCTGGCCAAGTGCGGATGATTAGTAGACTTTATTTTATTTCAATATTTCCTGAGCGTATCTATGGGCCTATTGAATTTGTGAAGAGGCTACTTAGGTAAGGGTGACTAATTATTAGGTGTCCTGTCTGCCTGTTCTGGCTACATGAATATAGAGGCCCTGTTTCAGTTATCCCCATTGAAATAAAAATATTTGCTTTTTTTTATGAAGCTCGAAGTTAGCGCATCGTTAATCTAGATTGAAAACAAATTTTCCACTATATTCCAATAAGGTTAACACATGCACAAAAGCCTAGAATTTCAAAAGCTTCTAGAAGCTTCCAGCGTCCACAGGGTGACATCATTGGTAACGCGAGTCAGGTTCAAAGGGACATTAGAAATAAAAACTAGCAATGTTCACTTATATCGAGTGTATTTCTGGATAAATTGGTTACAAGATACTCATTCGACCGGCCGCTCGCTCGCGGCCATCGCAAGCCCATTGCAACGCTAGCAAGTTGAATCACAAATCAAACTAGGCGATAGTATAAAATCGTACAACGTTTATATTACATCTAGACAGTATAAAAGCTGACCGGCGTTCGCTGACCTGTATCTCGTACAAAAAGAAACTCATACAATAATAATAATAATAATAATAATAATAATAGTAATAATATTACACGCCCGCGAGCGACTGCATATTTAATTTAGTTTGAGCTTAACTTACTCTTTAGTTACTTTATAGGAAAAATATATATAATAATTAGTATAATTTAAATTATTACATAAACATCCCTTAATCGCTATTAGTGTTCACGCGGTAACGGTCACGATACAGCGGCGCGCGCTCCTCTGTACAAGTGTCCGACCGCCTCCGCACTGTGCTCGACTGCGTTAGAGAAAGCTTAAGGACAAAAACGATAATATATAAAAGTGAACCCATCGTGCGAATCCGTCTGTGTGCACCGCGCCCCGCCCTTACCGAAACTAACACGAGCGACGTCGGCGGCGCAGACTGGCCGGTGCACGTTATGTTGACGATGGAAAATTGATACTTTCATTATTTTTTTTTTTTTTGAGCTCGAGGGTAGTTTGTGTGTAGAACGCGCGTAGTCTGTCTCGGCCGCTCGGCGCGGTCGCACGTCGGTCGAGGCGTGTGGGGGGGGGGTTGGTTATTAAATGCTGTTTTATTGGCGGTCGGTGGCGCGAAGCTTCTCCTCGACGGCCTCCTGCGAAGCCTCCGAGAGGTCGGTCGCCTGGATGTATTTCTGTACGCCGACGAGCGACTTCTTCAACGCGTCGAAGGAGCTGGGGGAAGACATTGAAGCATAAACAAAATGGTATTCGTTTTAAAGGTATCGGATTAAACAATATAGTTTTGGTACGCTTGGTGTATTATTATTGGTAGGATATCATTTCAGCTTGGTTGGAGAACATAATAAACATATATATGTAACTTGTACATGAGACTTTAGACTACCACAGGCCTCATTCACCTGTTTTTTTTTTTAATATGGGACACGAGCAGCTGATTGCATCAACCCATAAAGATCTGTATACAAGTATACATTGACAGAACGAAGAGTAAGATACTTCAAAAGTAGGTATCGAAACAATTATTTTTTAATCGGTTCTAAATCTGTTTGCATCTATTATACGAGGGCGTTTGTAAAGTGATGATCGTTTAATTTCTTTGACATTTAAATCGCATTAAATCGTGTCGACGGGCGAAATGATTGTGTCCATCGATCCATCGATCCATCAATCCTCAGTCATCACGCCGCACACGTGTCGGGCGAAACGGTCAAGATCAATAAAACGGCTAAGCCATGTGTCGGACGAGAGCGCCGTCACGCGAATATAATCGTGACTTTATTCGCCCCGTGGGCGTCGCAACCTCTCCCCCAATAGCGCGGCGGTTTGACAAATGTTGCAATATCGATTTTATAACATGCACGCCACTCCGTCCGCGGCGGTTATTTGCGGCGATTTCGTAAAACGCGCTCGGCTAGTGCGTTTCAAGGCTGGAGAAGCGCGACGCGATGGGGTAAAGTTCCCTCGTATAAATGTCACATAACAACAACAATCCACGTGGCTCTGGCCTCGCCGTCGAGCGTTTGGGAGACCGTGACTGCGAAACCGGAGGTCGTGGGGTTCGATTCCCACTCGAGGTCAGACATTTGTGTGAGCAGCACACTTGTTTACACGAAAGTATGTATCAAGCTGTTCTGTTACTATTAACACAGGCGTTCGATTGTCTTATTTGAAATATGACAGTCATGTGCCCCTCAATCCCCCAATTACAATAATAATAAACACCGATTCTAAACTAGGCAATTGAATGACATGTGTTATAGTAGCCGGACAGCTGATAAACATACATTGCATAGAATATAATACTTAATATAGATATTTTTATTACAACCAGACACAGAACAAAGGAATACGGTCATCATAGAAAATGTCTCGAGCCCGGGAGAGGAGGGCTGGAGGCGCTCACCTGGAGTACAACATCTTCTTCTTGACCTTGGCGGTGTCCGGGCACCACGACATGAGGAACAGCTTCTGTTTCTTGCTCGCCTCCGACGTGCCTTGGCACTGGTGCGTGTACTCAAAGTCGAACAGGCCATATCTGGAAACGAGCGGAGGCAATTCATTAGGAAAAGAATGTAAGAAAGAAAGAAAGAAAGAAAGAAGTAGAAAGTAAATAAGAAACTCGAAATATACGCATGGCCGGCCGATTGTAATGGAATTTGGTATTGGGGATATTTTTTATCCCGCTACTCCTACCGGTTCGCAAGCTAGGCGGATAACAACGAGGGGCATTATAGCTATTAGTAGCTAGTAGTAGTATTAGTATACATAATAGATATATATATTTGTATCAATCCCATCTTAATATATATAAATCTCGTGTCACAATGTTTGTCCTCAATGGACTCCTAAACCACTTAACCGATTATAATAA
>DWUN01002505.1:0-13743 GCA_018249975.1 Passova gellias | reverse complement strand
ATAAAATATATTTTTATACGTTCTTGTGAGTTTGATATCGTTAGTAACTACCTAATTTTATAACCCCTGGATATATAAACCCGAAAATAGTAAATTGGTAAAATATTCTGTTTTAGTTTATTATCGTTTTAATAAATATAGGATTTAAAGATGTAATATTTTATTAGAGATAGAGTTATTATTAGTAAATCAATGGAGTTATCATAGCACACTGTGTAGTTTGGTACATAATGCATTATTTTATCTCACAAGTACTTCGTTACCAGACAATAATTAATTATGGCCAACAGTATTCTCGACCGTGTTTTACCTAAATATATCTCTTGCGAAGATAATTGGATAACAACAATAATTTATTAGAGTAGTTTTCGTGAAATTCCTACTTTATGCCGCTAATAAAGCATATAAAAATCTTTTATTTATTTATTTATCTCTAATCTAAAACAAAAAATATAAATATTTTGAGCAGCAACATCAGTTTGTTCTTGTTTGACGGTCAAATATGACAGCGTTCCTACAAATACGTCAGTGTCATTTGTGTCATTCATTTGAGAAATGATACGCTTTTCAGAAAATTGCGATTCTTTCATATCATAAGAGATGCATTGTAATATTTAAAGTAATTCCTATTGTTGTGTAGTGATAATGGCGGACATTCTTGATATTTTGGAAATAGAGCAACCGGGTGTGGGAGAAATAACCAGGGAAAGTATACTCCATGGAGATAAGAACAAGAAGAAGTATGTTACGGCTAAAGCCGTCAGGAGGCCAGAGGGCATGCACAGGGAGGTCTTCGCCCTTCTGTATAATGACAACAAAGATTTACCGCCCTTGATGCCTACTGTTACAGGTACATTAATATTTATTTATATCACTGATCAATTCCACTGGTGAAACTAACATTGCGTATTAGCAAGGCTCAGTATTGTCAGAAACTGTCTAAGACTCATCCAGATGTCGTCCAAATGTTAGTTGTTTGAGGCAAATAATCATAGATTGAATAATGATTGTATTATTTATATCATATTGATTGTTGTTATTGGCTATTGATTTCCGTAACTTATTTCATAGGAAATGCATATAAACAAACCAAAGCTAAGCTTGGTATGCGCAAAGCAAGAAAGTGGGTCTGGGCACCATTCACAAATCCAGCCCGTAAGGACAATGCTGTTTTCCACCACTGGAAGAGAACTTCGGATGAAACCAAAGAGTATCCATTTGCACAATTTAACAAGGTACAATACACATCAATTTTACTGCAACTTCATACAACAAGGAAACAATTACATTAACATTTTTGATCTGTCCCAATCTTGTTATGGCCATGACTTGATGAAAAGTCGATAGGGTGGCCGCCACAAAACAAGCCTTTTAGGAAAGGCCAAAAGCCAAGTCAAACCTAGTATACCTCATATAATAACACTATAGCAGAATATTTGAACGAAAATTGGTTTTAATTTGCTTTGGAATAATATCTACTTCATGATTTCATACAGCAAGTATCAATACCGTCGTACTCGGAATCAGAATACAACCAGTACTTGAAATCTGAAGATTGGAGTCAAGGGGAAACGGACCACCTCATGGATCTCTGTCAGCGGTTTGATTTGCGGTTCATTGTAATACACGACAGATGGGACCGAGCCGCTTTTAGAGACAGAAGTGTTGAGGATCTAAAGGAGAGATACTACAATATTTGCGCCATACTTAGCAAGGTACATTTCTGATCGCATAAATTGGTAACAATTTTTTTTATTCTAAAACTTGTATGCCAGTAATTAGTGTAATAAGTGCATTGTATTAGGTAGAATGTATTATGTAACATTCTGCCAAATTAAAAGAAACGTATTGACAAATTAAACATTTACTGATGGATTGTTGAAATATGTTTTGTTCATTGTGAAAAATATAGTTACACTATACATACATGCATAACATCACGCCAGGTCCCGAACGGATAGGCAGAAAGCACCGAGTTCCAAATATCTCTGTCTACATTCATCACTCTCTATATTTTTGTATTTGTATTATAATCACAACTTGTTGTTATAATCAAAACTTGTTAGAGTTAGAATCCGAGTTTACTACTGTTAGAGCTAACACTATTATCATAGGTGAACTTTCAAATATAAATTTTTAAAACTTGTGTTTGAAAGGAAGAAAATATTTATATTATTCTGCTGGCTACTATATTTATGGTGCTTTATGTTTATAGGTAAAAACAAATCCATGGTCGAACACCGTTACTATGGTGAATGGAGAGAAAAGAACATATCACTATGACGCTGAGCATGAAAGGAAACGGAAGGAGCAGTTGCGTAGATTGTTCGATAGAACTCAAGAACAGGTTGGTTACTTCAGGATATAGTAGCTATATGGGCTACTGAGCGTTGCTCCGTTGACTAAACTGTTATAAATCGAATTGTTGACTCTAAAAAATTCTCAATCGCAAATTTTTATCAAAACACCTGGTAAATTTCAGGTAGGATTCTCAAAGTGTATGGCACTTAGACGAATATAGATTATTTTCTTTAGTTTCACACTGTTAATATGGCATGTTATTCTGATGAATTGCAAAAAAACATCTACTGCTGATAGTCACAGTAATGGGTTTTAACAAATGTAAACAAAACTCGTAATCTTTATTAAATATGTACTTGTTTCAAAGCTGTTTAACTTCATAAAAGTCCAGATGACAGGAGTCACAGCACCTTCTAGCTCCTAATTCTATTCTACATTTACATAGATCGAAGAAGAGCAGATGCTATTGACCGAGCTGAAGAAAATCGAAGCCCGCAAGCGTGAGCGCGAGAGGAAGACTCAGGATCTACAGAAGTTGATCTCGCGCGCGGACAGTGGCAACGGGATGCCCAGCCACCAAGCGACTGTGAACATGGAAGGGTCCAACACACCGACCAGTACGTCGTCCAGCATCGCCAGAAGACATGACAGGAAACTGCATAAAAAGAAGATCACAACACAGCAACGTCCTGTCCGCACCGTGGAGACTGTGGTAACTTTATATTTCATTATATTATACACAGCCATGTAATATTTTAATGCTTTTTCAAAATTTATTATCGTTTGCTTATCAAACGGGAGGTTTTAACAATTCTGACGGGTAGTTAAGAGCCTCCGAAACCGGGGTATATGCATGAAGAGAGTGATGAATGTAGACAAAGCACACCAGGTTTGTAAGGACAGAGATATTTGGCGCTGGGTGCTTTCTACCTACTCCGTTAGGGACCTGGCGTGATTGATGTTAATTATGTTGTTGTTGCAAACCATATACTTACATACAATAATTTTATTCGACACCAAGGAACCATTTCTCCAACAGCTGGAAATTTATCTACAGATATTCTCTTACTTTGTTTGTTTATAATTTTGTTTATTGTAATTCATAATCATTTCAACAGACGGTGGAATGGTCCGGCATAAAATTCCCAGAGGCGCGCGGCACGGGCGTATGGCTGCGTTCCCAGCGGATGAAGCTGCCCCCTGGTGTGGGCCAGAGGAAGACTAAAGCTATTGAACAGGAGTTACGCTCTATGAATATCGGTTAGATAAATGTATTTTCGGCAACTTTACGAATTCTAAACTAATCACATCAGTTCTTCAAAAACTCACATTTTTAAGTAATAAAAGCAGTTAACATTTTGTGATTTGATAAAATTTCACTTAACACTATGTAACCTGACCCCTTTTTTAAATTCTTCACTTATTTCTGGTTTATTAATTTTAACCACAATCTGAATATTAATAACCACAATAGAATAAGAGATAAAGAAAACTTCAAATATTAATGATGTAAGTAAATATTGTTATGTTATTAAAATTCTAGATATCACTCCAACACCAACTGAAGCCATCTGTAAACATTTTAATGAGCTCCGATCAGATCTGGCCCTGGCTCTGGACTTGAAGAACGCCCTGACATCCTGCGAGTTTGAGTTACAAGCCTTGCGGCACCAGTACGAGGCGCTGAATCCGGGAAAGGTAGTTATGTTTTGAATTTTCCAAGGTTATATTAAATAATCTGTCTGGATTAATACTGGGAGTAATTGTATGCGATACTTATTTAAGTATTGAAATTCATAATAATAAAGGAATAGCCTTGTAAAAATTCACTATGTCTTCAAATGTGTCAGTTACTTGAATAGGCCATTTCGATTTAGAATTGGGTAAAAATTGTGAGCATCTTATATGAATGACGCAAATGAAGACGAAGCGCGTCATGTTTGCAGATGAAAGATATATGTAGCACTCGGAGCTTTCTGCCTACCCCATTAGGGGCCTGCCGTGATGGTATGATGAAGATCTTATATGAAATAAAATTTTTTGATTGATATAAATAATAGGTTTTTTTTTACAGACCCTAACTATTCCGGCATCAATATGCAACACATCGGCTGACAATGAAACCAAGCCCATGTTGGAGATAATTGATGTGGTGGGATCTCCGAGTGCCCTCAACACCACCATATAGCATTTACAGTTGGAGGATCATCATAGCTCAAAATATACATCGAGCAAGTGAAGTCCCATACATTGTGGTGATAATGTTATTAAATTGGTGATGTTGGCTATGTTGATGATAAGACAATATTAAAAAATAGTGTGAAAATTAAAAAAATATGTTCTGTGTTGACGTGAATTGACTGAATCTTGTAATCAATACTGTTTTCGTAATTTGTGTATAAGATTAATATTCATATAAATTTCTTGTATATTCGATTGTTACTACAATATGTACAGATATCCATAATGTACACGAATTTAGCTGCAACTTGTGTAATCCTAAAATATCTGGTTTATCACTCATGTGTCAACATTAGTGATTTAGATATAAACAGTAGTATAAATGGACCACCTTTCAAGGGTCATGTCACAATCAAATATAAGTAAGGTGTGTTTGTGATTCATATTAGAATGCATCTATGCTATTTATCAAGTGAGACCATAGCCTAATGTGATCCTATCGTAAAATTAAAATAAAAGTATTGCATTAGTAATATAATGTTTAAATTACAATATAATACTAAACACTTATAATAATAGTTAATTACAAAATATGGAGAGAAAAATAAGTAAATCAGATCATAACTCATGGGCTTTTCTATGTCAACGCATAATCTCTCTCAGCGATTAGTGATCTTTAAATATGTAGTAAATAACAGGATGTGACCGCCCATCATATTTATATTACATTTACAAATGATGTAAAACTCTAAGCTAACTTACACACCGACCGAACAACTTAAAAGTTTGCTAGATATACAAAATAAATCTAGCAATATGTAAAAAAGAGAGACACATATACAATATCTTTACGAATTATGGAAGGAATAACCAGTAATTTGTTGTAAAACTATTGTAAATGTTCTTTTTTATAGTTGTAAACTGTAAAAACAATCAGCAACTGTAACCTTAGAAAAGTTGTGTATTGGTAAATATAAAGTATCTTACCGATAGATATACATTTATGCAGTTACACAGAGAGGCCGAAGTAAGATTTAATGTCATTGTTAATGTATCGCTCTCACTTCTTTAAATACTAGCACTCATCTGTGGCTTGATCTGCGTTGGACACTGTCTTTTGCAGTAGTATCTTAGGAAATTAAAATGCTATCCAAAGTCACTATTGTACACGGACAAAATTGCGGATAAAACCTAGTTATACTTCCTCTTGATCTAAGCATACATAGGAACAGACAGCGGAGAGCGGCTTTGTTTTATACTATGTAGTGATGATTCTGTGTTGGCTTCAAAATAAAAACAGTCTTTGCAATATTTTTTAGTTTAATTTCAGTACTATACCTAAACTTAAATCAAATTGCTCCTTTTGGTGCACCGTATGCATCTGGCATTCTTTCTATAGTATATTTATGTTCGGCTACGTACATTATTGGGACGCCAGGGATCTTTCTAATGCGTCTTTTTAAGTCTTTATCATTTGTTGCGACAATATAACACTTGTGCTGTGTCACTCGTTGTACTAAGCAGTCGTCGGCGTATGTGCCCTTGTGTAGACAGGTAATTCTCTCGAAACGGGGGTCCTTTATGATCCTGAGAGCCACTCTATACTTTCTGCCTAACTTCTCCAATTCACCGAGCACACAGTCCGTTATATATGGAATGCATTTTGCGTATAAACAGTCCATCATATTCTGAACGATATCGAGTTTATTTTTAATCGAGAAATTTATGAAATTTGTGTCAATCAGAATGTGGTATGGAGGTCCTAGTTGTGTGTTGTATTGGAAGAATAGTGCTGAACTTGCTTGAGGTACTTCTCTAATTTTGAGCGCATGAGGATCTTCTCGCTTCTTTTTCTTTGGTGAAGCTCTCTCAGAAGCTTTTATTCGGCTGTCGCTTGGGCTTATAAGTTTTTTCATTTTAGCAAATCGTTGCTCCGCTACCTTTCGAGTTTTTCTTTGTTTGCCCTGTTAGCGTAAAAATTTAAAGTTACACAGTGTATTACAACAACGATACAAAAATATTTCAACAAGTGGTAGATAGAATATTTGAGGTAGTATGGATCCGATATTATACACTTACCATACTTTTACTCGTCTAACTAAAATCTAATTGTCTTGAACTTTAGTTATTACAAGTTTCAAAAACATACGGATGTATCTGTACGGTTATAACAAATTATAACCTAAATCAACAAACAGCTTTCCATTCAGGAACGACCCGACGTAAATAATCTGTCAGATTGTCATGTGTCTTTGACAGGTGTCATTGTCCATTCTGTGTTTTTTAAAATAAACATAGATACACTTTGTTTAGCCCAACCTTGATAAAAAATTAGGAATAAAACAGTTTCACTAAATCATTACAGGTAAACAGTAATTGTTACAAAACTGATTAAAAAATGGATGTTTAATTAATCTTGCATATCACTGAAGGCTGAATAATAAGGCTTAACTTAATATAAGCCTTCAACGATTCAGGAGATGACTATTATAACGATATGGAAAAAAGCTGTTACGTCACTGTCATTGTATTGACAACAGATTTCACGCTCCCTTCCATGTCCATAGAAAATATTTAGTTTTAGAGACTTTTATATTCATTTTTTTACCGCGCATAGAAATACTCAAATTCTTCACTTTCTCCAAATTGCCATGCGTTATAAATCATTTTGTGGTATTAGATAGTTGTTGCTTTTTGTACTATGTCCAGTTTATCATCCTCGAGTAACAAAAATCACTCTAAAAAATCGAATAACAGCCGAGAACGTGATAAAAACAAGTCCGTGATAAACGACATTGGTGGTCCTAGCTTGTGCGATATCTCATCGGTCGTTGATAAGGTAAGGACGGAGATTTTTAGTTAATTTCGCCCGCGATTGTTTAGTTTCGGTCAAGGTTCCGGTGTTTTGAACTTGAAAAGCCATGATGACGATCAGAAATTGACAGTAACTATATATAAACTATATATAACTATATATAACTATATATAAATAACTTAATATTATATTAACAACATGTCGTACGGTAGATTTAAGTGGAAACTGATGACCATGTATGTAAACAAGCAGCTTGTAAGCCGTACTGAACCAAGGCCAGCTAAATATTTTGTCTATATTACTTATCTCAAATCACCACAAACAAATAGTTCAGATGTTTCTTAACTGATTTGATCAAACAACCAGTTAACACTGTAGAATTTAGTTAAAACTATACTTGTTGTTGTACCCTAACACTATCTAACGCTAGCGAAAGCATGATCCTACACTTAACTAACACACTGCTTGCAGTCTGGAACTCTGTATCAAAGTTATAAGTGCTTTGAGTGTTGTATAAAGGAACACTAATAATATTGACACTTATAGTATTAATACTGATTAACAAGTAACAGTAATATTAAAGCTTAAACATCAATGAACCATATCACTGCATGATTACTTAATATGAAAAACATTAACATGATTAAAAATCAATTGACAATATAAATAGTGACTAATAAAAGTATTAACCACTAACATTTATTAAAAACGTTTCTCATAGGTCTCATCTCAGAATATAATACAGGATGCGACACCATCACAAGGCAAGTTTGCCGGCATCGGAGCAGATTCTATACAATGCATGGCGGAGCAAATGGGCGCAGAGCTCAATGCAGAAGCGGCGACCAATCTCGCCGAGGACGTCAGCTACAAGCTGCGCCAGACCATTAGTGTATGTTGTTTTGTTATATTAACCCCAGATCGCCTGAAGCAGTCATTTTGACTGTTTTTAAATATTCCAGATACAAAAAAATTCTATATTCATAAGGATATAGTTTTTTAAAGTAATATGACTTTTATATATTACTAGCTGACCCGGCAAACGTTGTTCTGTCATATAAACCATAACCATATTTTTGTAGTCATTTCGATTATATTTATGATACATGCTTGTCTACACATTTATCACTTTTAAGATTGTAGGCTTAATCCCAGACATAAAAGGTAATGGATTTATTTTTCCGTCTTGCATCTCTGTTGAGCTTTTATTTATTGTACACCTTTGTACAATTTTTTTCTTTAGAATATACAAAAGGTGAAGTCAATGCCTAATGGCATGCTTTTGTTTATATCTGTAGCATTCTCTATGGCACCCTTGTCATAGAGAATTCTATTGGCTATTATTGTGGAACACTGCTATTAATTGCAATAAATATATATCTAATAATATGGCGATATATATCCTTCTTTGAGAATGTTTGTATGATGTATACTGGCTTGAAGGAATAGGATTACACTGTAATTAGTAGTTTAGTTTGATCCTTTACTTTTATGCTTTTTTTCATCAGGCAATTGCACTGCACAGTGAGATGATGAAAAAGTCATGCGTGGACAGCTGGGACGTGAACACTGTCTTCAGATTGGCCGACACTAGTCCAGTTGTGGGTGCTTGCGCCCCGCATTACATGCATATTCCCGAAGAGAAGATCTGTTGTGAAGTTGTGAGTATATCGCCATGTTGACAGTCTATTTATTACTCTATTCAGGCTTTGTAATATAATGGTTTGCGACTGATAACTGAGCAAGGCTTTGTGGGGCTGATTCTCACGCAGAACACATGTTCATGTGATAAGCATGAGGTCTGGGATTGGGTGGAAAGGTGTCAGTATACTATATTTAAAACTGTTAGTATATAGTTTATTTCTCTCGAAGGCAGAGGCCCAACTCTGCGATCAGATGACTGAGTGTGAGAATGTCTCCAGATATAATTAGATATTATATTGAAAAATATATGAAGTATAACTTGGTGCCAAAATCTGATTAAGCAGTTCAGTTCAAAGTTAATCTGGACGAAGAACAGGACCTTTCAATGTCCTGTTCCTATGTACCTATAGGGTTACGTACATATACAGGTCAGAGTTTAGTGAGATGTCGTTGTGTTCAAAACATGTTGTTTTTTTTTCAATACTATTATTTTCAATCATAATAATTAGAAATAAAGAAACCATAAAAATTATTTGTGTCTTCAGTCTCCCATATTGTAAGTAATTTCAACTCCTTCCAATTGCAGGAAAGTCTACATGACATCACAGAGTATGCAATGACCACACAGAGCTATGTGTATTCCACACTCCCCACCATATCTGTTGAATGGATAACCGACGAGAAAAGTCTGAACCACACTGGTAGCATTAGTGTTAGCTTACAGAATTATTATACTAAAATAGCTAGAGGTAAGATTTTAATGATTAATCTACCATTTTTTGTATTGTGATTTTACTATCTGTTTGTTTATTATTGAAAGTGCAATGTTTAACGACAAGATAAATGGATAAAGAATGCAATGCAAACGTTTTGTGATAGATAGTAAAGATTTCTTCTTTTATCTCTAAACACACTCATTGGGGTCTACATTGCTGTGCTGCAAATGCGGATTTGCAACAACTATATAGACCCCTATGACCTATGCAGATCGTTCACTGCACGTTTGTTGTCAGGCTGTCAGATTGACTGTAAATAACTGTCCATATTCGCAAGTCGAGTAATACTTTGCACGTGAAATATACAATGCAAAAGTAACAAATGTTTAGTGTACAGACATTGAGAGGGTAACAGTCGCAAAATGCCAACTTCACTTCACTTCACTTCAATCTTATATATTCGAAACAACAAAACATGCAATCAGCTGTGTGTTACCTGCATTTAAGCGTGAATGAAATGAATTGAAAAGAAAATGTAATATATCTTTTCAGCAATATTAAATCTTAAGAAGAAACCTAAGCAGATAGCCGTAAAGGATCTCACGACGAACACAAGAATCGGGCCAATCTTTCCGAATCTCTTCAACTTGGCTGTGCTGGTCCTCAATGATGACAACCTCAACGCACTGAACGTTCCCGCCAAGAAACCCCTCCAGTCCAATGTGTTGGACATGGTAGACGCGCTGTGCTCAAATCCCTGTAGTTTGGATACTAATATACAACAACAGGTGAATGATAAAAGTACATTTTTGTTTATAGTTTCACTAGCTTTTCCCGCGGCTTCGCTGGCCTGGAAATCAAGTGTGTCACAAAGTTTTTCCCGCGTAAATAACGATCCCGCCGACCTTTGTGTAAAACTATGAAATTCCTGAAAAAACTAAAACAAAAATGAGAAAAAAGTAGCCTATGTTCATCCCAAGATCCTCGAATATTTCTGTATCCAATTCCATCACAATCGGTCCAGCGGCTTGGCCGCGATGATGTCACAGACAGACAGACAGACAGTTACTTTCGCATTTATAATGTTAGTATGGATTGTACGGTAGATTAAAAAGAAAGCTTTTATTAATTTACTGTGGTGGGGACCAAACGTGTCTGCCATATTTCATTCTTATAGCTTCAGTTAAGGTGGGTGAAATATTGATTGTCAAATTCCAGGACAAACATACAAGTGATATAACATAAAAGGTTTTAAAAAAAGGCATATGGCGGTTTATGATCATTGAACAATGGGTATTATCAAACTACCTTAATTAAGCAAAGGCTCTTATTGAAATTTTACCATTTTCTGTGGATTACCATCTGTGCGGATCATGAATTAACTATATCTGTCTTTTTTCTTTATTCTTCATTGATTACTAAGATTTTATATTTCGAGTTACCCAAAAATGTGCTTGATAAAGTATAAAAAAATGTTTGTTTTTGTTTTAGTTCCAGCGTCTTTTCCCTGTCATGGTTTCGAACATCCTGGGAAACGGATCTCTAGCGGAGAAGATGGTCGCTATATTGACCAAAATAACAAGGACGTGGCCACCTTTTATAGCAATAGGTAATTAGTTTTGTGCCAGACAAAGTTAGCGCAAATGTTCGAATAGGTGACAATTAACTAACCAACCAGAATGTTGGTTTTGTTGTGTTAAAGTAGTCTTGATGTAGTCTCGATGTGTCTACGAATGTACTACGGCAGTTACCTTGTAGGATATCATAATCTTAAGTAATGAGGAAATTGAACAAGGAATTTACTTCTTGATTATTTAAATTTTAACATTATGTTGACTTTTGCCGAGTGATAATTTGGTACCATTGGTTAAGAACATTGACTGGGATAGAATGCTCATTGCCAAACGTCTATAGTGACGAAGCTAGAATAATAATAATATGCTAATATTATTATAATCATTATATAATCCCAGACAAATCACAATTACAGTACATTACAAACAATACAATACAATTGATATTTGAGAACTTTAACTTGTACTACAATATTTACAATAAAAAAATCCGTTTTTTTTCTTTCAGGCAAAGGCATCCTGTTCGACTATCTCTCGCAGGGCACAAAGGAGCGGCTCACGGCGCCGATGATCCGCTGCGTGATGGCGCTCGGGCGGCGCGCGCTCGTGGAGTGTCTGGGCGAGCACTTGGACTACATCGACGAGTGTCTGCACGCGCCCAAGAGGACGCACGGCCAGCCCGATCTGCGGGAAGCCATATTGGTAATTTTTTAAAATTCGAAATCAACTTAAGCCATTTTTTTTTTTGGAAATTCAAAAACAAATATATTATACGCAAAAAAAATGATGGTTGTTCAATAAGTTATACATATAATTTCTAAAAGCGATGCCCGGTAAAATGCTAGCAAAAAACTCGTTCATAATTGATTTCACATTTTAGACATTATCAATTGAAGTATAACCAGAATTATCTTTAGTCTTACTCTCCCTTCAAATAAAATTGATATAAAATATTCTTTATATTGCAGGACGTGTCATCGCGCCTCCTAATATCCGAGCCAACCACGTATCTGGAGGACTACGTTATGACCGATTACACTCTGTACGAAATGCTCGGTGACTCCATTATACCGCGCCGTACGATATTTCTATCTAAAAGTAGGTTATTTTTTTTAAATTTTCCATGAGGATGACGTTTAGGCGATTAGGCTGACTGCAAACGTTTGCCATTGGACTGTTGTGGTATTGTAAACTGTCTGTCGGTAGGTTATGTAACCTCTAAGAGGCTCGAAAAGTTTAATGATCAACGGGACCAAATGCTCGACCCGAAAGATACTGAAATATGTGGGATTCCTAGCGCATCAAATCCCCTTAATGGCCTTGCTGTTTGAGGACTCCAGGGTCTTCTGACCGCTTATAAATCTGGATGTCTGCATTCAGTCGTCTCTTACGACAGGCAGGACATATCGTAACTGTATTCTGGTTCGCGGCTACAGGGACACATGCTCTCCTAAGAACGGTAATGGTTGTTAATGTGACCCATTAAGCCATTAATATACATATCCACGAACCGAAATTAAATCAATTTATTAATGTATATTAAAAATTTTCATACAATGTATCCACCCCAATTTAATCCCTAATTTAATCCCTTAGGGGTGGAGTTTCTGACCTTACTTTTTAGTGCTCACCTACACAATAAAAGGAAGTATGATGCAAAATTTCAAGTTTCTAATCCTAGTAGTTTGGTCTGTGGGTTGATTTGTCAGTCAGTCGGTCATTAAGTCAGTTTTCTTTATGTATATATTGAAATTGATCGATTATAATTAGTGTTTGGCACTCGGTGCTTTCTGGCTACCCCGTTAGGGACCTGGCGCGATGTTATGTTGTTGTTGTTCTCTATAATTAGTGTCTGTGCTTTTACAGACGTTCGGCGCACCAAAAAGAAAGTGAAAAAGAAGAGATCACACGACGAGTTCACAATAATTCCCATCGTCAGGCCGGTGGCGAGGAGGCCAAAAATCAAAATCCTCCAAACGGCGAGGAGTGCGAAGACAATAATACCGCGCGAGGCGGTGTTCGAGCCAGTGAGGAAGACGAGTGGTGTCCGGATAGTTATAAAAAATTGTAGGCAACTGGAGCCGAGGAAAGTGGAACGGACGCATCCACACACGTACAGTGCCTTTACGTCGAGATATAACAGTGACGTGGTGACGGCTAGCGGACTTTTAAATAGGTTTAGGTACAGATTAAACAAAGATAGCAATCATTTTCCAATATTTGGAGCTCTAACACTGTAATTATTTTAAGCAATACATTATTTATTATTTTAACTGGTTTTTTTTTTCGTTCAAAAACAGTTGGTTTTGTTTTTTTATTATGAGGTGGTTTTGTTTTATACTTAAATGTTGCCAGTAAGGAAGATACGTTGCGACTTAAATTTAATCTAAAGTGGACATTAATATGCCAGTGCAAGGATTGTAAATCATGTTCAAAATAATCATCTGATATTTGTATCAGAAAACTTGATTTCCTATACAAAGCTAATCTGACAGATGTGTCATGAGCATAT
>DWUN01002504.1:0-13744 GCA_018249975.1 Passova gellias | reverse complement strand
AGTCACTACTAGAAATTCTAAATTAGAAAAATCCAGCAGTACCTAACCCGGGATTTGAACCCAGGACCTCCCGATCGCCAGTCGCGCTAGCAATCGCACGACCAACGAGGCAGTCAAGGTATTAACAACGTTACAAAATGGATGCTTTATTTGGATCCGTACTTCTTCTACATTTCTTATCACGGTCGTAAAAAACAAACAGAAACAAGTCTTAACAAGATCTATACGTAACAAAACACAATCCCGGAGCGAAAATGCGGACTATTGTCGAGAAATTTCCGGAGATCCCTAATTTGACTTATTATTGAATGGATTTTCGCAACCGCTACAGAAGTGCTCTTACGATAGCTTGTTTTTGTGATGCGTTCAACAACTTTTTGAGTTTTGTCGTTTATTACTATGAACTACTTACATACATACATAACATCACGGCAGGTCCCTAAATCCTATGAACTACTTAATTCTGTTAAACAGGTTTAAACGAAAATAACAGACGTGACATCGTTGGCTTACAACATTTCTTTATTAATTTATTTACTTATTGATTTAAACAATAGATCATTCCTATGCAAACTTTAATACAATCGATTTCATACTTTACCCATAAAACCACGACAAAGTGGCTTTTGCATTTTACGGTATTTTAATATATGATATACATATCTAATAGATATTTCAACTTCTGCCATTAACATAAAACTCTCATAGACCATTATATTATAGTATCCCATCCCTGTAATTGCATTATTCTCTTAATATTATTATAATGTACCTATACAGAAGAGTATTTGTATTTGTTAATGCATGTGTCTGTTAAGTATAAAACAAAAGGAAACGTAAACGCAAACGTACATCACAGAGTACTTGAGATAGAAACGCTTTATTAAATTGAATGCCTACTTTATATTGAAAACAATGGCGAGCGAGTAGCGGCACTATTCATAAAATTGTATTGTGAATGGTATGCGATGAAATCTTTGAGAATTGTTATGAGACAAATCCTATTGAAACTACAAACCTTTGCCATAAATATTAAAGATATGTTGATCCAATTCATATTAAATTGGATATCCGAAAAGAGAACGTATTTGTACATAATTATAATGTAAAATTATAAATTGTGCAATGAAACAATATTTAATTAATCCTATGCATCTAATTTATGTATATTAGCAAGGTTGTGTAAGTAATGTTCGCGAGTTTACTGCCATGCTTTAAAAATGCACCAGTGGGTGGATTTCTCGTTCTGTTATCTGAATTTTCAATTATACCATAGACCTATTCGCCGTTCCAAAACGACTGCCACTTTATTACAAAAATGGCAGAGACTCCACAAAATAAGAAAAGCTCAGCGCATTTCCGCCCTGAGTGACATTAAGTCATTGAACTTTCAAGCTGTCTCTATCCTGCTAATAACCAGTCGTTAGTGTCATTTCATTTGCCGGCGTATTGCCAGCGCGTTTGACTCGTATTACTTTATCAAAATCTCGTAGAACCGTATGATTATGACATTAGTACGAGGATTGAAAAATCACTACACATTTTAAATCATCATAGTATTAAATTAAGTCTACGTACGCTACTTTCTAGTAGTATTGTATCGAAGGTACTTTATGGGTAGCGGTCGAGCCTTTGTCGATGTCGAGGAACTTGTGAAAACAATCCCTTAGGTTTCAACGAATTTAAAAGCAAATATTACGGTCACAGGGTGTTGTGTGTGCGCTCCGCAAGGCAGCGTGCAGGGCGGCGTGCAGGGTGGCGCGCAAGTGCCAGGGGTGTCGCACTCCACCGCGGCTCCCGCCGGTGTCGGCGGAGTTCGAAGGTACGCTCCGCTATTATACTCGACACCACATCGGTGTGCATACGTCATTTTCACGGACGATGCCACTATTTGTTATTCAGGAGAATGTGTTCTTGACTATGCATAGCCAATCAAGAGAACGATATAGCACGGGCCTTACATTGTGTTTGAATTGTCATAAAAGATGGAGTTATAGACAAAAATAAATTGTCTTATGTGCAAAATTTGATATTCTACTTATTATATAATAAAGTAACTACAGTCTTATGTATTATTAATATAATTATAAACGTCGTCATGTTGTAATTTAACAATGACGAATACTGTTCACTTTTATTCATAGACATTTTACATGATTTTTTATTCAGATGAGATAATAATAAAACTGCTCACATACCTCTGTTGGCTGTGAGGAATGCATAGTGTTCTTTAATATATTCCAATAGCACATTCAAGCCGCTAATTGTATTTTGGCGGTTTAATATTCTCGCAAAATGACGTACACGTCGTCCGCGTAGGTATTCACGTTCAAACTAATCACATTTTTACTAAACAGACTAAAATAGAAAGGATCTCATAATGAATTCAATTGGTATTAAATGTTTTTAAAGTATTAATTGTTAAATATCCTACATTAACCTAATTAATAATATACGAGTAGCTCATTAATCAATTCAGAAGCGTTTTCCGCATATGTTTTTGAAGAGGAAATAATCAGCTATAGTATTTGCTGGTTCGCTTCGTTCGTTCGGTGAACTGTTGTAAAGAAATTATACGATCAACATTAAATGCACATAAGTACAAGTCAGGATACTTTATACTCGCAATCTATTCAAGTCAACAACACATTCTCCTCGTGTCGTATAGTAAGTTATATAGTAAGTTATAAATTATTTTAAGTAAATTCACAACTGTTATAACACTAAAAACATCTCGTGCAAATTGATTTTATTTTGTTACATTACATTACATTACCGTCGAACAGACGATTCGAGTATTACACAATTTCCTGAAATATTATTTAACACTTGTAATCGTCTGATATAAAAATAACTTTTACTATTTCAATACAATATTAAAAGTAATATAAAGATTTGCATAAAATGTAAATGAACTAACGAACAAAATTCAGTGTGTTGACTTTCAAAACAACAGTATTAATTTAACTCTAATCGTGTTATTTTATCGTTGATAGATGTGTAAATGTGGATGTTATTTTTTATATTAATATTTTATCATCTGCTACGAAACAAATCGGGTGCGACGAGACTATGTAAGTAACTCATTATTTAGACGATATATACGTTTCCAATAAAATTTTATGTATATTAAGAGCCAAATATCTGAAATGAATTTATTACAAATCATCGAATGTTATCGATGGTTGTATTATCGAGTAGGAATAGATCAGCTGCATGAAGGTAATATTACTGCACGTTTGACTCACTAGTAGTTATTTATGCAAGTAGGTTATTTGAGGTATTTAAACAAATTGAACAAGACAATTTTGATCTGTTTAATGTTATTGACATGAAGAATTTTGGATACATTACATACAATTATAAGTTATTAACAAGACCCTCTGTAAACTGTATTTACTCTTAGATAAGTACAAATAGTATTAAGAGTAAGTAGGTAGTATCGATTAAGGTGAATAGGTCATTACACATGAACCACATCGCGAAATTGAATTGTTATCTAAAATACTGTAACGTAACTTTATAGAAACACATGTGAGTGTAAAGATACTTGACATGAAGGTTTTGTAAATGAAACTTAGGTATGTAATGTCGTTTATTGTGTTAAGATCAAAACATTTTGCTTTAGAAATTCTTCTGTATCACGGTAGATTATTTGCATTCGCATGAAACACTTACCAAATAGGAAACTGCACGAAACGCTATTAAGATGTCCTAAGTACGGGATTTGTGACATGCTAACAATTCAATTTCGCTTTTCAGCTTCTGTATTAACTTTATTTGTATGAACTGGCTTCGGCACTGAAGGTTTTGGCTTTTTTCCAACTGCGAGAACCTTCGGCAGTTTTATAGTCTCATTACGAGAGACGATGCGATATTTTTCCGCTATTTACCATACAAATTATAGTTGTTGACCAATAATGTGCCGCTCGAAGCGCTGTCTATGCCGTGCTTGTTCGAACGCTTGTGCGAGAAGCGGACAGCATATTATTATGTCGGTGTTTGCACACAGATTCAGTCAGTATTCCAGAGGACGTGGATATCGAGACTGGCGCACTCGAGGCGATCCTACGCTCATCAATTCTCTCTGGCGCAGCCGACAGCCACTTGGCATTCGCAAGCAACTCGGTGAGACTTTGAGAAATGCTATCAACACTGTACCCACTTAATCAAAATGAATACTTATTTATACTATTTATGTAGGTACATACAACGCCTTAAAGATAAATTTGTACTAGAGCATAACAAAAGTCTTTAAATCGTTTTAATTAAACGTATTATCACGACAAGTGTAACAATCTTTCGATTCATTCTGTGGATTAACTTTATGCTCCATCAATCTCAAAATCGTATCATTTTGAGTAGAATAAAATAACAATTTTATCAGAATTTCATATAGTTAATTGCATAGAAACAGTATCGAGTATAACGAATATATCG
Source organism: Passova gellias (assembly GCA_018249975.1). Classification (NCBI taxonomy): domain Eukaryota; kingdom Metazoa; phylum Arthropoda; class Insecta; order Lepidoptera; family Hesperiidae; genus Passova; species Passova gellias. Next base: position 9,304 of record DWUN01002504.1, on the reverse strand, counting down.
AATGAATATAAGTTGAACTGTCGTTGAAAAAAAAATTATACATTTTGTAATAAATATAAGCCCTATGGAGGTGTGAAATTTTCTGGCACAATAAGAACTCCATTATGCCACAACAAGCTAAAAAGATGTTTCATGGTTATTAACATGTATTACGAGGACCTTCAAAGAGCATTATCAGCTTACCCTGATAATGCTCACAAGCAGGGTCTAATCATACTGCGAGAGGAAATAAAGGCCCGTAGATTTAATAGCAAATTACACATTAAGAACCTTAACTAGTTTGCGATGAATCATCGTACAGTCTACTTACTAAATACACTTCCCTTTGGAAACGAGCTTTATAAAAAACACGTGAGACTTTTGGCTGTTAATAAATAAAATGGATGGAAATCTACTTATCTCTGGGCACCCTTGGCTTCTCTGGGCACAAAAATTCCATCAAAAAAAGGTTTTGAAAACTTAAATATTAGTTGAAACATTTAAAAGCTATTTCTAGAACAACTTAAAAACACGACAAAATAAGCTAAAAGTTTACAATTTTTTTATAAAACGTTACGCAAGTCCACTTATATACGAGTTTGAATATTGTCATAAGGTAGTTTAAAATTTCTCAATGTGAATTGTAAAACTTTTCTGCAGCTAGTTCTCTTCATTGGTGAAGAATAAAAAGTTCCACAATAGTCGACACACTAAACTCTGAGACACTCGCCAACAAAAGGGCCCTCAGGTCGAGCCGACAACCGCGAGTTATTTTGCCGCTGACTGTTGCGCTTCTATTTGTGTAGGAGCAAATGCAAAGAGGAGTAAATTACCCTTTCCAGAAAAGTTTAGTTTAGGTTTAACGATTTTTTATTGCAGTACAGAAACGACTGTGCAGTGCATACGTATACATATGTTTATTTAATTATAATTGTTCCTGATTTAATCCCCACCATTTTTAAATCTGTCGGTTTACTAGTTAATATTCACTTACATTAGTAATTTCGTGGTCATTCATTTATGCAAAATATAAAATTAACCACGAGATTATTTTTCACAGGAAACGCAGAGATATACATAGTTTTGGCACTGCTCATTGGATTCTTGACTGTGGTAGTAGGGTGCTGGCTGTCAGACAATTGCTGGTCGCCGGAGCCCGAGGACGCACTGGCCGGCGGCTGACCCGTAGCGGCGGGCGCTTGCACGCACGTGTAGCGCCCGCCATCGGCGGCCGACAGGGACTGCGAATGCGACCGGGAAAGCCCATCGGGGGCGGGGTCGCTATCGCCGGTGCTGCCGCCGCCCCCGGTGCGTGGCCCGGTACTGCTGCACGCCGCTCGCCATCTCTGCCGAGCCGCCTGCCTTCGTGTGCCGTGCCAGAGACCAAATCCTTTGGTTTTCTGACCCGGGCCTTCGCAGGGCTCCTGTCGTCTGCACGAAAAAAGTAACGGAAATCATATCCAGACTATTGCAAACGGTGGAGTGTGCGAAAATTATTAGAAACCCTTAGATGTTGCCCATAGTTATAACGGTTACTTGTACGTGTGAAAAGTTTTATCACTATGGTGAAACGGTGATGAGGTGCCGATTTTTATAAACTACATGAGCTTCGATTAATATGTCTATGTATTCAATTGTAGGTATGCAAAATATATAAAATGTAACGGTACGACATGGACTTCAGAAGAGTAAATAGAAAATTCTGTATGTTTACGGATCTCTCATTATAAACTGCGCTTCTACCTTAAATGCTTACTTAACTTCACATTTAACCTTACCTAACCTGCGTGGTGCGACAAAGTGCTCTCTTCGCACCACGTTACTATTGTTTCTAAAAACATGTGCCTTGAAACGCTTTTCACAACTTGACTTGTAGTTTAGAGCGTTTTTTGAACCCTTTAGAAGAAAATTCTTCTTTCTGTCTTTATGGACAAGTATCCCATATATTAAGTGCAATACACATCATGACCGTGCCTTTACCCTTCTATAGACTTTGAGAGGGACGTAATTAACAATAGGTTTTAAAAATTTGCTTTCTTTTAAAAATCACATTGAAATGATTACCGTTGTATTTTTGTAAAAACCCAGCTTGGTTTCTTCTGTTATGATATAAAACGCATTAATAAATAGTTCTTAGAAAGGGAATGTCAGATAGGACCAAAAGTCTTTTACTAAACAAGCGTCAATTGGATTTTATAAAAATACCATCGTAATAAGCTAGGATACAACTTTAAAGAGACAACGACATGGTTACATGAGTAAATGTAGAGTTTTGATACATTTTTGGCAATTAGTAAGTACTCGTACGTACTTTATACATAATTATAAATTTGAGCATTGCTATTTTATCTATGAAAAATATATCCAATGACTTAAAGCGATGGCGACATTAAGCCTTACTTAACTAGTATAGGAATTCAGTTCTTCAAACAGCTAATTCAAGATTAATTTTACCGAAGCAGTCGTGTGGATAATGATGCCAAATACAGTGAAGTTTAAGCGTCTTTTTTATTCTCAAATTCTGTTTTTTGGATCTTTCCCTGGCGAAATTAAAATGTTTACTCGAGTTTTTGTTTTGTAATTGTAATGTTAACGGTAATCCTTTTTGAATATTGGAAGAACTGTTTTATTGTTATCTAAATGTTATTTTCGAGTAGCCGTACTTATTACATTCCTATAAAATGCCTCTCTCCTTGATTGTGACTTATATTACTTACTAAATGTACTCTACGTGCCAATGAAAGTCCCGGCCATATTTAAAAATCAATAAAGGTTTTTTTATTTCTCTTAGAATTTTTTGTTTCACGTAATGGCGATTGTAACACATCATGCCATATATAAATTTCACCTTTCTGCACTCCGTCTCCAATTAATCTTAGCCAGATCGCACACTTCTCCGTGTGCGCAAATTTGTTTCAAAGGCGTACAAAGTTTTCTCTTCATATATTAATATATAGATATAATTTGGTTTAAATCAACCTTTCAGTAAATGAAAAGTATCACTGCGTCGTTTCTAATTTTAATATGCATATATATGTATTAGAAATTTATTGAGCGTTATTCAAATGACGAATTGAATACTTTTTCTAATCTTTTGTCTTTTAATTCGTTTTGATAGATTTAAGGTCAGCCCTTTATGGAGCGGAATGTGTGCATCTTTTTGATATAAATATTGAAATGATGACGAGTTGACTATTACAAAAACGAAGCCGACGAATCGTTATTATTTCGTTATACATATAACAGTTTATATTTTATAACCTTAGTAAATCGACACTGCATTTTATTACACTCATCATATTACAGTTCATCCTGCGAAGTACTTTCCAACTCGTTACGAATATAACATCATAATATTATAAAAACCACAATAATTTATTATAAGAGAATGAAGGCCATTTCGATTGATGTAGGTATATTCTGTCTTTTACATTAGGAAATAACATTAAAAAGCTATTTGTTATCACATTGCCACTTACAACAACTTAAATTGTAACTTATTGAAATTAGTTAATCAATATGAAAAAATGTAATTACCTACATACATATTTCAAATGTTTGCTATGCCAATGTTTATGATTTACGATAAAACACGACGAGAATATTATTAAGAACTTTCCTTAAGGTCAAAAAATAGGATCGTGAAAAAATAGATACTTATGTAAATATATCCGTTGCGGCCGTCGAACTTTTCATTATTTTTGTATTGACTCCCTGTGTATACGTAGCTAGAAATGGGCGACCCGCTATCGTCAGTGCTACTTATGTGGTACTTATAAACCAAATAGAGAGAGAAAGTTAATTGAACTGAGCGTTTAAAGTGGTTGTAATACATGCACATTGCATTACTAGAAAATATTATAAAATTTCTTGATTTAATTACCATATATTGATAACGATAGTGAAGTGGTTTTGGTTCATTTTAAGTCCAATTATGTTATGAAAGTAGATAGACATACGTTATACTTATTATTAGAATACTAATAAGAGAACCGACTGAATAGTCAACATTTTTAAGAATTGTATAAATAAGTTAGATTATAGGCTATTCCTTGTACGAATAGAAACATATTTTACTCAGAAGATAATCGTACTGGTGAATTTTCTTGGATTATTGATATTATATCCTAAACGTAGGTATAACTTGATTACAACAGTACGAGCATTTTTATTCTCATACCGTGTGACATATAATAAGCGAGATACCTCACAGTTACAGTTAAGGGAATCATTGAAAAACAGAAATAACATCGCGGCCGTACTATAGTCGTTTATCGAAAGACTTGTTAAAGTTGGATTATATCATTTATTTTCTTAATATTCTTTTTATATCATACGTGTTATATTGAAGAATATATAAAAATATATGGATTGTAAAATGAGTAGAAATGTTAAACCGGAAATAAGCAGGATTGGGATTGAGGTTCGAAATAAGTATAAAATAATTATTCTTTGCTCAACTTCCCAGCCTTGCGTTAGTATCTAACTGATAATTTGCATTTGCTTGAAAACTTCTGTATAACAAGATACACTGCCATCTCTACATAAACTTCAATAAGCTATAGTCGTTATTTCCCGTTCTGGATTCTGACTTGAAGTTTTACGAGCTTCGTGAATTCCTACAAACAACTAAAATATAATTTGAATATATTTTTATTTTTTAAAGTTACTTGATAACCAGTAAATTCATATTCATTTAAGTACTATTAAATTTAAATGAAATGCGCCTTTAATATTGTTGTTTTATGTATTTAAATGCATACCTACTATGTTTCTGTCATAGGTAATATTAATAGTTACTTGTGTGCTTAGATGTGTTGATTTGACGTATTTGATAACTCGCACACAAAATAAAATTTTATATTTATAACATTTTATTATATGAAACTACTCTTTACTATTGTAGGTATATATTACAGGTATTAAATTTTTTAAGTGTGCTTTATGATTGTTCTCTTTATTAGTGGTAATTATAGTAAGGTATACATAAAACATAGAAGCAGATCTACAACACAGAAGTCCGCGACGCCGAGATAACATGCGCTGTGCCAAATCAAATAGAGCGCAATATATTTGAGCGCCCACATATTGAATTGCGTGCAGTTTCATGGACTTTTCTGTTATAAATTTGTTTCTATATATTAACGATGTACAATACAGTTCCGATGTCATCGTATATTCCCGTGACGCGAATGATTGTAATTGAATCGCGAAGCGTTTATGTGAATAATGTAAATATGCAATAAATCAGTTCAGATATGAATTTAATCATATATTGAGGACTGGGTAGCTTGATTAATTTTAGGAATTGAGAAAACTTGTAAGCTCAAATAACTATTAATTAGCAAATACTGAATAACTTAATAAAACTTTAATATTGTCATTATTTGTCACGAATCATTATAGTAAATGTAATAATGTAATATTTTCGATGTTTAATTTATCGTCTCTCTCCTATTCGGATTTATATATATCATTTATAAATTATTGAATTTAGCAGAACCTCCGGAATATTATTAGTTTCCATAGAAAATAGGCCGTCGCGGGTTCAGCGCTCTGCGCATGGTGACACAGAAAGGCTTTCTCGCCTGACATTTATATACATAACTACTTTAAAACGACTAGTCATATTCATCCACTCTATTAGAGGAATTCAAGTAGCGGTTTCGGGGTAAACAACGAGACTCAATACTGCAGCCATCAATTATATCAATAACATTTATTTTGTTTATTCATTCAGTTCATGGTATGGTATTTAAAAATAGTTTTACATTTGCCCATAGATACTGCTAATTGCGTTTATATATGGCAATAATATTAACAATAATATTATGTCCAGCCGCCTCTTGACGTTGAACCATCGATATTGGTGCCATCGCGTTTAAGATTTTTCTCAGCGTTACTTTTATCGATTTCGCTGTCATATAAGTTACACTCGCATTAACTAATATTCTAAACTTACTCAGCCAATGTATAATGCAGTCCGGTTCCTTCAGTCTTATTACCATTAAAACTAGCTGGTAGATATTATTTACAATATTAGTCTTAGTCCTCCAGTCTTATTCGCTGGTTGCAAATATTCACGTTGGGTACCTGTTAGTTGATTCTAATGGTAATAACACAAAAAAATCTCCAGTTTGTGTTTCAAAAATTCGTTCAAAGGTCGAAGTTCGACCGTAATTCATGTTGCTTTTAGGTTTCAACATTTGATTTTCCATACATATAGCAAAAATGAGGTTTAGCGTAACTAACCCATGTTTAAAAAGCAATAAAGAATGTTTTGAAATTTTCTTGGATTTCTAGTTTGTCATTGATAATAATATGAACCTAAATATTAAATATTTAGTGTAATTTGTTTTAATATATTTGTGACAGAAATAAACTGTTACAGCCAAACCGTACACTTAATTTTTCTTCAAGTATAAATATATAGGGGAATAAAATACTAAATCTCAACTTTTGATACGGCTGACGTGTTAGTATTTCATTTAATAAATATTAGAAAGGCTCACCAAAAAAGATTTGTAATTAAAACGCTTTTAGGATTCAATTTTTATTAATGAGCAGGTACAGGTTGCTACGTCATACTGAATCTCTAAGATTACGGATCTTGCTTTTATTATCCCGGATCTGGAAACATCGGAAAATATTCAATCATCAACGATGTCTAGAGCATCCCTAATTGAATCGAAAACAAATACCACACAAAAACAAAAGTAGGAAGAAGTCTTATTTCATTACGTTATAGTTTGATTCAATCCTATTTTCTTACTTAATCTATTACTGTCACCAACAAGACTTAAAAGACTTAAGACTTGAAAATAAACAGACTTAGACATCCATTAATTTCGTTTAATATACTTTAAGCGTACCATTATTGTCTCCACAAATCAGACAGCTCTTCTGCAAACGTAGCTATTGCAATTAAGGTATAAAATGCATTCCATCTAAGTTTTAAGAACGCGAGCATTAAATGAACCCTTGTTGGTCGTTAAAGTTTTGGAGTGGCCTCTTGCCATTAAAGGGATTCTATAAACAAGAAGATGCATGCAATTTGCTTGCTTTTTCGTGCCGTTTTACTTTATATTGCTTTGGTATTCAAACTTTATAAACAAAAAAAAAATATCAAAGCAGCGATAGCCTAGTGGTTTGAAATTTAGTTGCCCACTCCGGGGGTTGGGGTTAAAATCTTAGCACGCACCTCTGACTAACTAGTCAGTTACGTGCATTTTGTACCTTAAAATTTAAATATAAATGCTATAACAGTGAAAGAAAATATCATGACACATCTGCACACCTTTTAAAGTATATTATAAAATATGTAATGTATCTGAGGTCAGTCTGACAACCCGCACTTGCTCAGCGTGTCAAACTATGGCCGTCATCCTTCTCACTATAACAGAAGAGCCGCGTCCAATAATTAAACACATTATGTATGATGATTATGCTCTTATTATCTTGATCTATTGCTGAATAACAATGTGACGAAATAGGTTTGAGATATGAAAGTAACAAAGGTTAAGTTAAATATAAAATAGTGAGGCTTCTAACAAAAAAACGGTTTATCTCAGTACACACCAATGTCGTGGTCGGTTACGTTTAATAATCTTTAGATAACCTTTAGAAACGTGTGGGTTCTCCCTTTCTAATAAAGTGAACATGTTAACTGGAGCAGCAAATTTTCCGTTGGATTTAGGTTATAACATCATAAAGTATTTTTTAGGATATTTGAGATTTAATATTCTTGGACGAATACCCAGTTATTAAAAGTTAAACAGGTCATAGATAATAGGTACCAACTTTTTAATTAGACAACGCTGAAGAAATCTAAATAGGTTTTGCTTTATCAAAATTACTTTATTGTTATTGTTTAATTATTGTGTAGTTAGTAATTAAATAAACATAAGTAAAGATATACGTAAATAAAAGCTGTATAAAAACAAAAATCTATACTAATAATATAAAGTTGAAGAGTTTGTTTGATTGTTTAGTTGTTTGATTGTTTAAACGCGCTAATCTCAGGAAATATTGGTCTGATTTGAAAAATTCTTTCAGTGTTCGATAGCTCATTTATCGAGGAAGGCTTTAGGCTATATAATATGACGCTAAGATGAATTGGAGAGGAGCAACAATAAACAATAATTTATATGGCAGAACAACGTTTGCCAGGTCAGCTAGTCTTTGATAAGACGCGAATCGCGTTAGGTGAATCTCCTCAGACGTTTTTTCATGTTGTTTATTAAAAATACTGTAACAGGTTAAATCCAACCAGTAATACTCAAATACGAGTATTAGTAAAATGTTTAAGCTACAAATAATTGCCGATAACATTTGTTTCAATCTCGTTAATACATTAAGAATTCAGTTCTCAGCGCGCGATCACCTCTCTACTTTACGTACTGGAGAAAATCCAAATCCGGCTCGGTTGGCCCTATAATTTACCACAGCTTTACAATATTCAACTTTCTAGGTCACCGAGAAACTTAGAAATAAACACGCTTAAGCTACTGTTTTATCAAATATTTCGAACAGTCGAGACACGTGTGTACCGAGGCAATATCTATAAATTGTCAATCGTGACAAAGAAATTGTACCTCGAATGTATTTAGTTTGCGATTAGATTGAAATCCGTGATCGGATGTCGTGGATAACCGGTGAATATAAATTACCAGAGCCCGCGGCGGCCGAGTGAAAGTTCACATAATATCAGACATCGGACGCCGGATCTGCGACACGGCGCGGGCGCCGGGCCGCGCCGACGGCCGATCATGACACACAGATTAATTAAAACATCTTCACTGCTTTCACGTGAATGCGATAAAAACATCAACATTGCTGACGTAAAAGTGCTGATGCGGATGACAAATGATCGGTATCATGATGCGAAAAACGTGATGGCACGCCGCTCGGACGATTATATATTGTATAATTGATCTCGCAAACAGACCGGCCTGTGAGAATTATAATAAACTTGTTTCCTATACGACTTGGATTACGACCGCAGAACTATAGAATTATGTTGATGAGGCAAAAACAGGTCATCGATAGTATTAAGATACGAGATGCATTATTTCAATAGGAGTGACGGCGGTCCAAATTGACGTTCGTAAATAAACGCAAGTGTAAAAAATGTTTTTGATTCAATTACCAACGAAAAATAAATCAAGGATTGTATTTTATTTTAAATATAAGATGACATTTTATTTTCTAAGATGCTATTTTATAGTGTGTGTGTGTGTGTGTGTGTGTGTGTGTGTGTGTGTGTGTGTGTGTATACGTACTTCGTTGAATATTATTGCGCACTATATAATGCCGGATGTACCGG
>DWUN01002503.1:0-13744 GCA_018249975.1 Passova gellias | reverse complement strand
AATTTACAGTTTTCGCAATTTTTCCTTTATCTGTACTATAAGACGTTGCTTCGTACCAAATTTCAAGATTCTGAGTTTAGGGGAAGTACCCTGTAGGTTTTGATTTCCTTGCGAGTGCCGGAAATTTGCGGCATAAACGGCTGTATCTTTTAACTGCGTTGGCTTAGAAGTTTGATTTTTCACAGCTTCAAGGGACAGTAAACCTGAGTATTTGACATAAATTTCAGTTTCATACCTCCACGCGTTTCTGAGAAAAAAGTTCTTGACGGACGACGGACGACGGACGGACGGACGGACAACAAAGTGATCCTATAAGGGTTCCGTTTATTCCCTTCAAGGTATGGAACCCTACAAAGGAAACGAATGAAGAAGCCAGAAGGATTAATCGTAAGAAAATTTTGCCAAAAGCAGGAGAGCGTGTGACACTATGAATCCGAAGTTCGAGAGGATTAAGTACAACGCTGTCGGCTTCGAAGGGCGCTGCCGGAGGAGATTACTTTGAGAAACATGATGTTTGGAAGCCTTTATCGGAGACCGTCTAAGCCTACTACGAATTCAGCTAGACTAACTTGTCGATATTTATAAATTTAACTGTAAACTAAATTATCGTTAAGATTGTTTTTTTAAATACGATTGTAATTTTCCATTACATTTGCTGAATTTTGGGCGATACATACATAGTTTACATCTACTTCAAATTTTTTTCTTTATCTACGGACAGTAATTCTGTTATTGAACAGTATTTCTATGATTATTTTGAAAATAATAAGTCAATTCTCCAATCTGATATATATTCCTACAAAGTAGCCAATGAATATTGATTTTTGTTTGTTTTTTGACCAACTTCATTATTAAGTTTAGAATTAAAGTAGTACTATAAATTAAACATATCCGGGGAGTTCGTAAATGAGTGCACAAAGATAATCTAAAAAAACAAATAATTTATCGCATTGAATATAAATGTTTTCTAGCAATATCCGTGTAGAGCTCAACATTGTTTTCTAGCAATATCCATGTAGAGCTCAACATTGTTTTTTACGCGTGCAGGGCCCTTTATATGCTATACAAAGAAGCAGTTGACACGTAAACCGTAACCCGCGCGAGTTTCACGTCCGTGACGCTGCATTTGAACATTTTTTTTTTCAATTAAACGGCGTGAAGTGAGTCCCATTTCAGGCAAATAAGATGCGAGACGAGTTAAATCAACACGTATGGACGCATGACATTATTCATAAATGCAAATCCGCCAACAGCCTCCCGAGGGAAGGACGTGGGATAAATGATATGACGCTTTGCATGAGCGAACCTCCCGCCAGCATTATCAATATTCATCAGTGCAATATCGTTACTTTCTGATAAGGTGGAAGTTACTTTAAAAATTGACTAACGAAGCTCGCTTTCGTATCACTTTAATTTTTATGTCAAATTAATAGTTTATTTTAATGCCAAGACTTATTATATTAATTAATGTCTTTTTTACGAAGACTGTATTTAAATATGTTCGATGAAGTAAGATGATACATACTTTAACGGGTTTTTTAAGTTTTCTGGAACCGGTAAACTTAATTGTCCAGTAGGATTGAATGTCCTTACATGAGATTAAATGACAGGCCTGGATTTTAATTCTTTATTATAGTAGGTAATAATCGATGTTCAGCTGCATTTAGATGGTTTGCGTGCCACGATCGGAGCAATATACATCTGCCCTTAGATAAGAAGCATTACAATTAATTGCACAAAGCATTTCATCTACACTGCAACTATTCAACAAACAATTTCACCTATTTCCTATTCAGTGCAACGCAATAGGGAAGTGGATGCAACTAAAAGCGGAATTGTTCCGGAGTGGGGTGAGCTGTTCAAACAATTCACCATTTCAGAAACTGTATCCTGATGTTTCGGGATGTTTTACCGAACTCTCGCTGCCGTCCACGCCAGCCGCCAGAGTTGCCATAATCACCAGTCGGTTATCGAAATACTATTTTATTAGATCGTCATCTTTGAAATTAACGTCCTTTTGTATCTCAAAGTTTATATACTGTTATATGCCCGTTAAAATCTTTAAGAATAATTTTAAATCTACGTTCCGAATGCATGGAGCTCTTAACATTGGATGACCTGCATTACAAACCCTCAAAAGAGCCGTTTATCCTAAACATGAAATCCTTCAACGATCACATTTTTTAAGTCTTTTCTTCTACTAACATTTCTGTGATCTGATGATGATGATGATGATCGGGTAATGATCAGTTTTCTATTAAAATACTCTTTCCTTTTCCGTTGTAATGTAATAGAGCCAATAGCTAATCTTCACATATTCAGGCTCTATTCGGACCGGATACCCCTTGACTTTTGAAGTTGGAGAATCAACAACTTTCATCAAAACGATACAGTGAAACGAGACACGTGCTTATCTAAATTCCAGCCTAAGTTAAAGTTCTAGACTAAACACACAACACTCTGGGGAGGCGAGCGCTGTGAATATTTCACGGCGCCGCCCCACTTCCGGCTAAGTAGGTTACGGTGACGACGCGCTCCAAGTGCGATCTCAGCCGGCTGAGATCACTTGCTTTTTGAGCGAAAACACTTGTTTATATATCAAGTGATAAGTTCAAATATGGACTAGCATACGCAACTATAACACTACGGCGATAACCTGCTACAGTTTAGTTAAAATTTAAAATACATAACTTACATTCGTCTTCCTGAAGCCCTGCTCGTATGACGCGACTCCCTCGGTCGTCATGCTCGAGTACTGAGACGAAATTCCTGCCGCTAACTAAACCTCCACTGTTCACCCGTAGATTGAGAACTGAAGTGTCTCTTGCGCTGTAAAAAGTTGGCTTTTAATCAAATGAATAACAATGGTTTTGAAATATACTATAGACTCTGTTGCTATTATCCGACAAAAATGCTTCAGGACGCGCTTCTGAATCGCATGAAATATTTATGCGAAAACGTCGACGGCCCAAGTTGACTTAACGATGTGATATTGGTGATTCCAACATAACTGCTGCCAATAGGTTTGTGGAAGATATTATTTATATTGAACAATGTACGCATTATTAGTATTACGCATGCTCAGAAGTTAGCTATTTTTTTTATAGTAGATACCTTTTTTCCGTGCAGTCATGCAGTTTGTGATAAAAAAAATTTTTCAAAGCTTTTAGACTTCAACTTCACTGCATTTAGGTTTAAATCAATGATTAAATTAGGTTTATCACATTGACCAAGTGTCGGTTTGCAGATTTAACACACTTTAAAGTATAATTATATTCGAGGACTCGAAGGTGACCAGGTTTCTGTACTATGCTTAATATTTAATTTACAAAATACTAATCACTTACTTCGAGCTATGTTGTAAACACCAATGTTCATCGGCCTAATGTATGGTCGATGGTAGCCAATACCTTCGGCTTTTTTACGTATTGGATGAAACATTTATCCCCTTTCTGATTAAATTATTGGGTTTCATTATGGTTCGATTGACACGAGCACTTTCTCCTACCTAACCACATTTATTATACAGGTAGAACTGTTATGTTGGTAAAATTAACTGCTGTACTCTTGTAATTAATTTTTCGGAGGTCGTAACACTTTCAAACAAAATAAGATTTCGCTCGAAACCCGAACTTTGAAATCAAATGAGATTCCCGCTCGAAGCTCCTTCCTCGGACCGCGGCTAAGCCCAAGTGTTCGGATTAAAGTTGGGTCGAACAAGATCCTCGGGGATCGGTACACAAGTGAATTTTTCAGGCTCCGTTGAAAACTGTCGCAGTGTTTGCTTTCAGTTTATGGAATTACGAAGTTTGCGATATTCTTCAATCTTGCTCAATTTGAACGTCGTTAACGATATTTTTACGGTATCGATGGAGCCTCAAATTTTATCTACATTATATAAAAATACCAATACACAAATGTTTCTTTTCCCAAACTTTTTGGAAGCATAACATATTAGTGGAAGCTTCTACTTATATCTATGAAGGTCCTCGAATCGCTTGCGAAAGTTTCCGCCCTGGATCTACTGTTAGTTGTCAATTAAATCTTCACTGTGATAAGAGTTCCTGTGATAGGGTAAAGTGACTAAAATGTTTCATTGGCATGAGTAACGATGCGTCCTCGACTCGACTGTCCGACTCACCCTCGCGTCCTCCTCTCGCGCCAGGGGTGCTGGGTGCCAGTGGTGTGATGCCGATCAGAAATATCTAAGACATTCCGCCGCTTCGATAGTGAAATGGCAAATTTCAGTTTAAATGCGAATATTATGAAAAATTAGACCTCGTCTAATAAATCAAAGCTGTTAACGGAACGCCGGCTCCTCTTATAAATTTCTCTCATTTGTACCGCCTTTGTTCGAGAGTTTCTTGTTTTTATTCCAAACTCGGAAGAATTTCATTATCTGCCATGTTTCAATGAACGCTTTGTGTAGTTGTTACTTCTGACACGAGCCTCGCGGAACGAGACCTCTTCGGTGGTCGGTTTGTTTTACTCGAACTTTCACTTTAGATTTTTGTAGCAAAAATTTGGTGGCAATTGTTTAGAAAATACTTACTTTTTTACTTTGAGTAACAAACCGATTAGCTGATGTCGAGTGGTCCGTGAGATACATGAATATTTGTCTTAAATAGTGAACATTAGGCGTTCGCCATACCATTAAATCTTGTTTATGTATAATCTCACCAACTTTGGAAATATTTTACCAGTTGGATGCAATAAATTGTATATATACTATATAGTGACTACTACTTACTACCAATAGTAATAATACCGACATAGATAGCAAGGGCATGTTATTTAATTACGAAAATAATAATTATACCCTTTTCTTAGTTACCAGTTACGGTATACGAGACAGTATTGCTTTTTATTGCAGACAACCGCACCCTACAGGGCGACACAGACAACCGCGCCCTACAGGGCGATACAGATATAATATTGAATGAACTGTTTATAAGAAAAGATGGGAATATTTTTACTTATATAAAATGTTTTAATATTTTGGTCAAGTTCAGTTGAAAATTAAGTATCATAAGATTTAATCAATCAAGCAATATTAAGCAACTTTACAATGTAATATAAAACGTCTCGTCTATAATTACACTGTAGCATGTATTAATCTGTCCCGGCCTAATCCCGCCGACCGCTAATTGATTTCCGCTTCGCTTGAGTTTTAATAAAATGTAATTAGGATTACGCGTTAGGCGCTATTCAAATAAGAGCGATTCCTAGAGCGGATCGCGGTTGGAAGTATATGATGTCGCCATTGAATTCCTCAATGTCTTCTGATGATTCGCTATTTTCTTTGTTACAAAAAGCTACTGTATTGTTATTCTGTTTTGCTTCTTCTTGTTTACTGTAAGGTTCCTTTCCAACCATCGCAGCCTGCGATCTAATTGTTACAGTACACTTCGTATGGCAATAGGCTCACCACTTATTCCATTGTGGGACTTGAACGTAACTGGTGAAATGTGGGGGTGTACTACACTCCTCTCCCTACCGCTTCGGGGATTACAGGCGTGATGTTACGTACAGTACACTTCGTGTTTTGCGCGCGGAAGCGGCTCAATTGCGCTAGTTGTTCCTGGCCGCTCTCTTCTGGCCTTGACTTCTTTCTTCTTCTGACTTTTGCTAATTTACCCATCATTAGGAATTGGAGAGGATCGTATCGGTGTCTGAGAACGTAAATTGAATAGGAAGTCTTCCATCGTGTCATCGTGCCCCCGAGTGAGCCTGATGTTGTATGGTCTAGGACATAAAATGAGGTAAAAGTAATTGAGCTGTCATTTTAACTCTTTCTTAAGTTTTTATCTGAGTCGCGGGTAGCCGTGCGAGGAGGGACCCTAACTTGTCGCCAGTATGCGAGCGTACTTAGTCGTAAAGCGTTATCTAACTGTGTAATTACTGTTGATATTATTTTTATAATAATATTGTACTGTTTATTTACAGGTAATCTATGGCGGCAATCTCGTCGTCACCGTGTAAGTGTAGTCCTAACTTTTGTATCGGTGAGAAAGTTTCGTATGATTGACAAGTTTAAAGAGCACCTTATTTTTAATCTATGGTTTTTTTATCATTATCGATAGGACAAGTCACGCGCGGTCCTCTGATCGCGAACTAGACAAATCTTATGGAGATCAGACGTCCGATAAACGTACATATAATAGATATTTATAAATACATGTTTGCGTAGAAAATTTAGTATACACACACAGAACCATAACCGAAGCTTCTGTTCTTCTCACGAATATTTGTTTTACGTGGGACTTGCACCTGCTACTGCCAATACCGCTGTCCAGGTCGGTAATCAGTGCTCCAAACGCCAGTCCCAGATATAGCGTACAGACGCCAAATATAAAAAGTTGTCTCTGAGGGTGTAGCGCGACCTCGGCCCTGCATCTTTTGAATTGCCCGGGTGTTCACGTCCGCGGATGCTCCGTGTAATATTATATGGGATCTCATCTGTGACACAAGAAGTATTTCTGCCACGTATAATGTAACTACATATTGCACACATTTGCATACTATATCCGAAATAATGTATTTCCTTGACGTAATAAAATAACGCAAGGCACTTTAAATATCAATCGAATATAACACTAATTGCAATGCGATAAGGTTTATTTTCAATCAAAGGCATATGCTCGTGTTCGTATTATTACGTAGTCCCTTGAGGCGTATAAAGGAAGGCGACATGGGACGCTACGAGGTCATCGGACTGTCGCTGTGTTATTGCATACACCCCTGCAGTTGGCTCCTTTACCAGATACATGAAAGTATGAAAATGCAATTATTTATATGTGTTTATCCATTATTCGATTATAGCAAAAGAGGCATTTATTTACGTAATCAGAGCAGCGCGTGGAGTTGTCTTTATTATTATAATTATATTACAACGATGACGATGAAGAATGACAAAAGTAGATAACAGAGTCGTAGGCCGTCCGGTACACAATAATATACGTTATATATTACGTATATAATAATATATTACGTTAATATTTTGTAATACTTAAAAATACTCTCGTCGTTTTTTTTATGTTATGAGAGTAGTGAATGAGCTGACAGCAGTCACGAGTGGCAGCTGTCGCCCATGGACATCTGCCTCGGGACTCTAATAGGGCTGTAGGGATGGGACTGCTAGTGTAAATTCAGTTAATAGGTGTTAATAAGAATTAGTTGGTGAATATTCGTTAGTAATAGGACTGCAGGAATGGGACTGTTAGTAATATTAGTCCAGTTAGTGTTTGTTAGTGAAAGTACAGTTAGGATTCGTTAGTATCCGAGGTCCGTCACAGATGCGTCACTACTCTTGAGTACTGAGATGGTCACCTCTGGTATACACGTGGACCGGCAACCACATCCTTCAAACCGAAACAGAAATTGTACAAACAATTGTTTCACGGCAAAAATAGGTGTGGCGGTGGTACATAGTGAATAGGTCAAGGTATATTGAAATCTCAAGCTATGTACTTACTACCCCCTCCCGCGCCCCGCCCGGCTCAATACGGATTCAATTTATCTAGCGTTGTTTGGTGTAAAGCACACCGAACATTAGATGTGTTCGATAATTTTAGACACAAACGTCCTTAATATTTGTTAGCGCTCGATATTGAGAGTTCATTGTTACGCAAAGCGTATTTTCGTGCGCTCTTTTACACAAACAACGTATACATTTTTAAATGGACAATTTTACATTAAGCATGCATTTATATGATATGATATAAATTACAACAAGAACCTACATAACCTGACAATTAACTGGTGAAGAACATAGCTTAAGTATTTGACCTACTAGATTTTAATACATGTAAAAAAACATAAATGGTTACTGTGAGTCTAACATAGGAAGTGGAGTATACCGCTAAGGGCAGTTTTTCACAACTATTTGAAATGTTGTTAATTTGTACCAAATTTTATGTACTTTATACGACTTAGCAAGTTAGTATATCGACTGCAGCAATTAACAAAGTCGGAAGTGAAAAATTGTCTTCTTTCAGTACAGCCAAATGAACATATCTACCCACTTTGTTAATCGAGCGCCACGAACACATCAGATTTATTTTCAAGTGAAAAACATAGACAATGTCCTTTTTGAAACTTAATACTTTGTGAGGTCAAAGATATGGATAATCTAAGACTTCTAATGCACTAACATAAAATTGACCAAAATGTATTACCGACTATGTTAATTGCTGCAGTCGATATATTTACTCAATACATTGCCTTAGCTTCTCTGGCGTAAGCAATGCCGATTGACTAGCTCTAATCAAAGTTTCCATGCATTCTTGTTTTTTCAATACTCATATTGACGTTATCATTTTGTATCTTATTTATTTGAATATATTTTAATGCTAATATATAATAATATAATGTTAATAATTTCTATTAATGTTACGGAAATACGATCCGGTATACATCCATGTCCAATGTCTTTGTTGGTGACGGATAATGTAATCGTGAATATGATTCTGTAAAAGACCTTGGCTCACGAGCGACCCGAACAAAAGACGAATAAATCGTGTACCGTTGAATTCATTTAACGAAATCGTTCTATTCAATATGCCATGAAGTATAATAATTTTTTTTTTGTACTTAATGCTATTAAATAAGGGCTTCTTAACATTTTTCCTTGCCTGTGTCTATATACTAATATGGACTGAAGTTCAGTATATAATATCAATATAAACATAGAGTATTTCATAGAAGTCAATTACCATTTGTGACATAATTACTAACGTTCAAAACGTCTTATCTACGCGTAGATACACGCCGAATTGATTTCAAAGGTGTTTTTTTTATTTAAAATAAATGTGTTCTCATTCGTATCTTATCGAAGATTTGTATATTTATTCCGTAATCTAATACTCATATAATTTCGAAGAGTGATTCCATTTTGCAAGTTCGAGTATACGGTCCCGCTATTCAAATTCCAGACACGTTTTGCCGACTTCGTAAATTTACTTAGTTTAATACCGAGGACACGCCAGTTACTTGGCGTAATACTCGTACGAAAATGCATTTAGTATTTAGTACACCTAGTTAAATTTGTGTCCGATTGATAAAATTTATTTATATAACAAAACTTCGAATTGAGGATAGTTAAAAGCTCTAGTTTTTTTATATGTATATACAATTTACTTTGGTTTTGTTTTGCGTAAAATGTTAAAATTTTGTGTAGTGTGTTATTTTGTTATATAGTAATTTATTATCATTTATCTAATCATATTTTTTCAAATTTATTTTTATAAGCGCCGTAACAGTTTCGCGATGATTTAGAAGTTTTTTTGTTATCAACGTCTACACACACATACACAAATGAAGTTTCTCTACAATGCATTAAAATGACTTGTCATTGACATTTGATTCCAACTAAAATAGAACATCATACACTTTCTCAATGACAAAACCAACGTTCGGCATTTCTTATGCCAATCCTCTGGCATTGTCGAGCCGTGACGACTGTGGCATTGGCGGCATACTGCTCCGGCTATGCTTTGTCTAAACTGGAGCGTGGCATTAAAGCAACACCTGTGTAGCAAATTTAGTGCTCAACTTACTCTACTTAGTACTTACTCTTACTTAGCCCGCTAGTTGCTCGGAATAACCTATAAATTTAGATAAGAATAATCAGACTATGTTATCTTTGGGATCAGAGGGACGTGTGAGTTCATTCAAAATTCAAAATTTTGCGATGAATTTTAATGGAATCTTGGCACTCGGTGCTTTCTGCCTACCCCGTTCGGGAGCTGGAATGGAATCGTTATAACTAAAACATAAAGACAACAGTTCTTACTGGATATAGAAATAAATATATAACGATCAATCTGATTTATTTAATGTCTATAGTAGTCGACAATGAAAGCCATGTTTGAAATATCTTGTCCCAATCCTCGTAACTTCTCGAACTATAAGGCATAGCTTCGGGTGCTCTATTATTTTAACGATGCGAATAGTTATTCCACTAAGACTGCTATTGTGAAATGTTAGTGCCGATAATTTTACATGTCCGATACACTATAACAATAACTAATTTAACTAAAAAAAATTACCTACAAAATTGAAATTTAAAACAATTAAATAAATTAAAATTAATCATTGTACAAATATGGTGTCTCGGGCAAAATACCATATGTAATTTTATTGTCAGAACAATGCAATAATAAATACATTTGTATAAACATAGCCGTCAACGGCCCATTGTCTCTGAGACATCTCTTATTAGGTATTGTGTTAACTATTGTCAACTATTGTTAAGCGTGCTTACCTACTGGATTTTATCTAATAATAAATATTTTGGGACAATTGAAACACGATTATCTGATTCCAAATTAAGCAGGACATGTACGATAATAATCTGATCTGAAAGCCAATAAACTTAATAAATACGTAAAAAAATTAAAATTAAATAAACAGTAATGATTTACTCATTATTTTGATTGAAATTAAAGCTACGTTTAAGATTAATAATTTTTATTGGTTCATGATTACCTGCTATGACAAAAACTTGATTTAAACTTTAAAAAGTCGCATACTAGGCTTACCCATTTTACCTTTTTAAATATCAAATTGAACTCTAACGAATGAACTATTGTAAATACAATCTGTAAATAGTAACTACTAAGTAAAGTGCGTGTCTACTTAAGCCTCGAATTTCGCATATCTGGGACCCTGTTGGTTTCAAATTGATTCTATTAGCATTGTTTTGTTATTCATCAAATTTACCTACCTATCAATTTATCTATTCCTTTTCGTCTGTTGTCTCTCAACATTCTTTTGTTTCATTGATTATAATAATTCTGTTTTCTTACTTTCGTCCTTAGGTATATAGATATAGTTTCCTGGCGCGCTATGCGGCGATAAACCTCGTGACCGGCGAAGTGACCGAGATCGTGCCGCCCAACCTCTCCAGATCCGCCGAAGCCTTCCTCCAGAACTTCGTCTGGGGCCCCTCGGGCACTGCGTTCGCCTTCGTGTACTTGAACAACGTGTTCTATCAGACGTCCTTGACCGTTCGGCCTCAGCAGATCACGACCAGCGGTCAGCTGAACGTCATTTATAATGGAATACCGGATTGGGTGTACGAGGGTGAGTAGAAAAGTAATATTTAATACCTTTTTAATTAACTGTTTACTTTTTAATTACAAAATGTAAATATATTCGTTCAACCATTTGTTATTAACATGTTTTGTATTAAATTAGTTTTTTTTATATAATTTCTTATTCAATACGATAAGAAAATATTGGTTGACTCGACATCGGCAGCCTGCATAGTTAATATATATTAAAATCATCATGATATATATGTACATATGACATCGATAATGTACCTTGGTATACCTACATAAAAACTGGAACTCAGGATACACTGGTTGACTACCTAAACCTCCTAAAAAAATGTGGTAGCCCTAACCTGCAGTATGAGCTGCAGTTAAAAAAAAGAAAAATAAATATCTAATTGACAAGCCGATCTCAAGTATATGACAGAGGCTTGTCGAATTGGATATTTGCCCACAATAACGTTTTCTGTGCATTCATACAAACATTTCGTAGGCAATGCATTAAAATAATGAAGATGACGTGGAATTCGTGTACATATGCAAATTTTATTGTGAAATGTAGTTACAGTTGTCAAATTAAAATAAAACATAACTCAAAGTTTTCAAAGCGTCGCAAGCGGTAGACGCTTGTCTACCTGCAAAAAGGCGATTTGCAAACGTTTTAGAGGATACTTATCGCACCTAAACCCACTGGTTACACGAAGAACTGCGATTAGTAAGTAACGACAATCGACCTTAGACGAAAAACGTAACGAAAGACGCTCCAATGTTTACAAAATCGATTCAACTGTTTAAGGTACATTAAATATTCATACATAAAGTGGTACATTGAGAGACTATGAATTTCTACAATGTCTTGGTCAGGTAAAAAAGTTTAAACAGGCAACGTAATATCGGGAACGTAACTATTTTAATAATTCTAGTTATTTTTTACTGATATTTTTGTCTCCTTTAAGATGATAAGAATAAATCATAAACAATAATATTAGGATAATGTGGGTTAGAAAACAGGCTCGTAGGTTTCCTTATGGTTTCTATCACTATTAAATTGAATGAATTTTAATTTGCATAGGTCATTGTATAATGGGCGGTGCGTGCCAGATATTCGAATCGTAACATATCTTGAAAACATGAAACTTTAAGTGGCTGTTATATTATTTATCATCGTGTTCTTACAGAGGAAGTGTTCGTCTCTAACAACGCTTTGTGGTTCTCCAACGATGGTTTGAGAATGGCGTTTGCGACCTTCGACGACACCAACGTGAGGGTGATGAAGGTACCTCACTTCGGGGTGCCCGGTTCCATCGACTACCAGTATACAGAGCACCATGAGATCAGATATCCTAAGGTAAAATGTTACTTAACTTATTTACATCTTGTGCGAGACAGTACTTAGCGGATATCTATGTATTCAAATTAAGTATTTTGCAACAATCCGCGAGTATGACATATCGGAATATGACATCTCGAAATATGACATATCGGAATATGACGAAACGGAATACCCTTAAGGTCAGCAATTACTGTTGCACTGTCATGATGAATAAAGTTTAACAACAGTATTCTATTTAATTAGATCAAACTACTTTAGTGTAAATATATTGCAATAAATCATAAGATTGAATATAGGTAGTTTTGATTGCCTGCTATTGGCCTTTATATCCATGCTATTGAAAGTATGCAGTGAACGGGTTTGGCGCAGTGCCATTGCAGGTCTACAAAACTAGTGGCGGGTAGACTATACTAGCATTAGAGCAAATACCTCGAAATTGAATTTTAGTCTATCGCCAGCACAAATCGGTTACGTTTTGAGTAACATACGAAAATAATAAAATATTGAACCAAATATTATTCTTCTGTGTGTGTGTTTTTATATATGTACAATAGTGTTGTTAAAATATGTTATTTTGACGTATTTAAATAGTTTTCTACTACTACGATATATATTATAACAAAATACACTTTTCTATAAATATTTTGTCGTCCAATATTGGCATAGAGTAGTCAAGTAGGTACTTATTTTAAATAACATGAAACCCTAGAGAAATCATAAACAGATAAAGCTCTGTTGGTTCGGACATGTGGAAAGAATGGATGATGAACAAATGACAAAGCAGATATACAATGCGAGTGTTGATGGATGTAAGCGCCGAGGGAGATCTAGACTATCCTATCTCGACCAAATAGGTCAGATACTGGCTGACGGAGGAGTCAACAACCGCCGAAACCGGCGTGTATGCATGAAGAGATTGATGAATATAGACGAAGCGCGTGAGGTTTGCAAGGACAGAGATATTTCGTACTCAGTGCTTTCTGCCTACCCTGTTAGGAACCTGGCGAGATGTTATGTATGTATGTACCACATATAAGCTGATTGTTTTCCTAAAATGTAACTATAACTTTGACTTTATCTTTGATGTTGAAGTGGAACAACAAATATTTGTTTTCCTCACAATCAGTAGGACCCATTTGTGTATAGTTAAAGCGATCCAAAAGAACATATCCAATCGGATTCAATGAACCGCAATGACAATGTCCGAGCTCAATAACAAATCTTTGAAGGGAAAAAGGGAAGTATCCAATTCCATATAAAAGGATTGTACATAAGTGCCGTGAAGCATCTAGTCATCTTTTGCGCCAGTGCGCATCGTATTAGGCCACGGTCACAATGAATTTTTATAACATTC
>DWUN01002502.1:0-13747 GCA_018249975.1 Passova gellias | reverse complement strand
TAGGCTATAATTTATTTTGAAATACTCCAAATACTGCTCAAAGTCACTATTCCACGCGGACGAAGTCGCAGGCAAAAGCTAGTATAACATATAGGAACAATAGACATGGCAGCTTTTTGATCAATATGTATAATAGTTCAATACAACCACGTTATTAACTGCTATATGAAATAGAAAATTGGCTCTTGCTTAGCGTTGCGTTCATTAAACATATAAAATGTAATTAATTCGTTTACTATCAGCAGTTGTTATAACAATTACCTAGTTTGTTAATACAAAAAAAATTGTATCGATAATGAAACAATTGTTATTGTGACCTAAATATTATCAACGTAAACAAATCTATGTATGTAATCTGTATATACTTAAATTAGGAGCAACGTGTAAACGATCTCTCCTAAAACACGGATTAACTGAACCAGGCCAACGACATAACTCATTAGAACTGACCATTAGTAGCACTTTGTATCTTGTCTCTTACAATTCTAACAAAAACCCTTTTGTGTTATGAAGGCAGAGGTTCATTTGTCTTGACGTACTCAACATTTATCTATCGATGCAATTGAATGGAATCGTTTCTTTAGAGGTCTTCGATCTTGAAGTATTTCACAGAATGTTTGTCCATTCGATCGTCGAGCAACACGCAATATATTATCAGTTTATAATATGGTAAAACAACGTTTATTATAATATTATCTGCAACGATCGCGGAGATACGCTAATATAGCCACAAGCATCAGTAAAGCACGCGATCTCACGATAAGTTCGCTAAATGACGCTCTACTTGCACAGTAGGTAGACTCATATACAGAAGTGTTGTGTTTAACGTTATGTTCTGTGGTTACTATTGATGATTAGTGTAATAGTTTTGCGCACTTTTAATTATATTCTAACTTTGGTCTATTAAACTCGTAAAAAAACCATCTCATTTAAGGGTAATAATAAATTTCTACAGAGTTCCGCACTGAGTCATAGAACTAGTATTTTATCTGGGATATATCAATTTTCTATAAACAGTAACCTAATAAGACAACCGTTGCTAGTTTCCCATGCAATTCGAACGCACGGTATGTAGCATATGCAAAGATGCTCCTACATAACATTTGTGTGGGCGAGCGCACATCAAAAGAGATGCACGATAATACATTCCTGCGGGCACAATGCGTCCATTGAGCCAGTAGGATGCGGTGGATGCAACGTAATAGGGAATTTTAATGAGCTCTATATAATACTGCTATAAATTGGTAACCGTAGAATACAGCATTTGCTAACTTAGAGTACAATAGTAATTTAATGTCAAGCATATCGAAGTAGTGAAATCCGGTGCATACATTTTATTAAGTGGCTTATGAGACTCATAACGACGCTGACTGATATCTAACATTTCTAGCTGTAATGTCTTAACATACCCATCACACTGGAACAAAAGAGAGCAGATGTTGCTGGTTGTGGCAAAATAAATACGGAAAAGGCTATAAGTTCCAGCTGAACCAACGACCCCATTTCTTTCATAAATATCTTGTAAATCGCGTTGCAATTTACACGAACGAAAAAACATCCTAGTTAATTGGTGACAATGCTTGTCAATTACAATTCAATAATATTTTGCATAAAATATTTATTTAAATTAAACAATATATTTTTAAGATACACCTAAGGTGTTTTAATTTTTTTGAATAGTTTTAAATCGATGTATGTGTATGTAATTATTTGCTTTTAAATTGTACTATCTATTATTATCTATCAAACAAAATCGTTAAAATCACTGACTTCAAGCTATAGGTATAAAGTCATATTTAGTAAAGTTTCAATAGATAATGGAGTTTACAACGTGCGTTCGATGACCCGGCAAACATCAATTAACCATGTTAATTTAAGCTACGATTACCGTAAACTATAAACATATTATGTACATATAGCATCATTGTGCAAATAAATGTATGATTTAGTGCAAAATGATGTTTTTGTAATCGTCAACATTTTGTAATACAAGATAATAAACAGTAAGAAGAACCATTATTGCCCGATGATTTTAAAACTTTTAATATTGCTTAAAAAAAGAAACATACTATTATAGCAAAAATATCAAGTTTTTATTTATTTTATGAAGTTATTAAACTTTATTCAATTTATCCCTAATAACTGTTTTAAAGGAAAATATCGTTTGTTCGTATATATATTTTATAATAAACAATCAGATTAAGTTCATTTTAATGATCGGTAAAGCTTACGTCATTCAGAGGGCATTGTCCTGTTGATAGTTTATATAAATTTTTATTACCAATATGCGCTAATATATCAAGTATTTACTTGTGAATTTTTTTGCTTTGAGGCACTGAACCCATTCATATGTTAATACAGGTTTATAACCTTTAAGTGATCCAGGATAGAGAAGTCATCATTGACACCGAATATATTTATGACACGTCAATCGGCGTCTTAACTTAAGTAGATAGTTCATAGACCTTATCGGTGCAATGAATTTACGAGAGTACATAATGTATTCGTACTTCCATATTTGCTTAGCTTCTAATTGATGGCGATAGGCGTTTAGAATTTTGCCGTTGTCTACACGAAATTCGGCGAAGAACTAATAAATTTCTGTTTACTCTTGAACCTTTGAACTCTGTTGGTAACAAAGCTACTTTTATGGTCACTAGATAACGGAATACGAAAATATACATAATTTTGAATATATGCATAAATTTTATATAAGTACACAAAAATAAAGTTGTGCTGAGTGAGTATCAAACTCATAACTTCGTCTCGGCAGTCAGATTCACTAACCATTAAACTAACAAGCCAGTAAATGGCGCTAATATAGTTAAACAATTTTTAATGTATTTTTAATATCTTTATATGAGTGCACCGTGACATTAGCAAAGAAACTTATAATAAACCCTCCAGTATGCTTCAGATAACGGCTGTAACATTCAATACTAGCGCGAGGAAGGTGTTGTTTCAATGAACTTGAACAATACCATCATTACATTTTATACATTCGTTTGGGCTGAATGTTTTCTTATATTTATATCTGTGCGAGTAGTTGGTTTAAGTCTTTTGTTAATGCAATTAAATACACGGAAACCATAGAAAAGTTCATTCAGGGAAACGCTATGTCTCCCTGTACTATAAAAGCATGATAACAAATATAACACATAGCTGACACACAATCAGAGGTAATACTGAGGACTTGTGTCTGGGTTTTCTTTATGTATCGTGCTCAATAATATCTTACCTTTGAATTATTTACATATTAAATTAGTTTATTTGTCTTCGCTATAAGGTATATAGGGATTACATTACTCGATGTTTTCTTAACTAAAAAGTGTGTTTCCGGACGCTTACTTTAGTTAATTAGGTTTTCGGGTTTCAACGCGGCAATTAAAGATCAAACTTCTGAACATAAAATAAAAAAAAACAATGATATTATTCTCTCATTTATATCGAACGGTATTCACCATTAAGCTGAAATAACTTATTACTATAAATAGATTTTTAATAATCGATTCCATTTGCCAATAAATATATTAATTACTTGCTAATTATATATACCGCAATGCTATAATCCATTCATACTAGTATATTCTCGTTTCGCTCAAATGTGCGAAGCACCTTTTACATTTAAGAAATGCTGCTATAAATATGAGTCTATAAATAAAATGTAAGCGGTTGGTACCTACGTGAGATTGGTATAAATTATTTATGCTTATAGGTTAATTGTTCTTCAGTTAAGTGTATTATACGATTCGCTGTAGACGTAATCTTGTTTAACAACGGAGCGGATTGCCGCGCAAGTAAAGACGACTTCACATACACGCAACAGTCTACAGGCGAGGTTGAATGTAACTTTATGAATGCTTAATAGCTAAAGTTGTTGTTATAATAATCTGTAACAACTGAAGACTACTTTAAAATGACTATTTGATCCCATACAAAATTGAGCCCATATTACGGTAACCAGATAGCTACATATGTTTAAGTACATGCTTATATTGACAATAATTTTACAACTAGACAGAATGAACATTCGTTCGGAAATCCTTTATTATATAAATAACTATGTGCATATTTATTTAATACGCTCCAATTGCCGTGAGGTATTCATATGTTAGCTAAAGGTTTGTGATGAATGTGTGTTATGTGTTCTATGCAAAAAAATAATGAAACCAATTGAATATGTTGTATAACTGAGTACAAAGTAATTATTCTGGATATTACTAAAATTAATAGCAGTGTGGAATCGTCCTAACGCCGTCCTATATCCGGCCGCTAACATTGTTTTTAATGCTAATAAGTTTCTTATCACTATTCTGCAGGTGGGAATTTAACATCGGAATGAACAATGATTTGTACAATAGCCAATCTGCATAATAATAAGTGCCAAAAGTATTGGCTGAGACCTTCAAGTGCGGACAATATTCACATATACAGCTGTACTTGCATATGTTTTCATAGTCAGTACATTTTAAAGATAGTATTTGGAGGTTAAGTGTCTTAGTTCTTTTCATGACTATTTGCATTAAATCTTGTTAGATTTAATGCAAATATAGATTAGATTATATATACATTAGATATCGATTAGACTTAAAAATAGATAATACGCATTCGTTCAAAACATGTATATAATTTTTTTTAATTTCAATTTCGTTATTTTGACTTTATTATTGTCTTCGTTGTACGTATTCCAAATCACTGTAAATAACTTACTAAATTAGCCTAATGTCTATCAATGGAACTAAACCCAGACGTAGATTGGACTATACCATAGATTATAGAAGCGTTCAATTCCATTTCGGGTTAAGTGACTGTTCAACATCACGTGAGTATTATACGTAACAAAAATCAACCAGCCCATGTCAATTATGTCATCGAACTTACCATTTATAGCAATATATATGAGAAGAAACGCTAAAAATATCACCGACAATGAGTTACGTGCTATGGGAATTTCAACTGCGATTGTACGAATTTTAATAAAAAGCGCGCAGTAAATAATATGTGTTGTCGCAGTTGACGCGTATGTGAAACTTGTGAGATCAACGTTATCTGTGCATTCCCCTCATTAATCATTGCGGCATATGGAAATTGACGCGGAATTCATTACAACAATGTTACCATTCGGTCCTTGCGTTTTAGCAGTGCTACATACATTCGAACCTTATTGATATAATTAATCTTATAAAATCTGATATAAAGATATATTTCAGTTATTCTATAGACTTTTATTTATACAAATACTTATTATACCGTATATTATTATAAGTATCGTAAAACATATTAATTTATAAAGGGTATGCATGAACAAACCAATGAACTAATCAGTGAAATTATTTATTTAGTTGTTTACCTGCATGATTGTAGCAGTTTGGCGTAGTAGGTAATAATTTTGTTAAATATAGGGAGCCCTGACAGAAAAATGTAACAATGAATAGAACTGTAAATTTAAAAATTATAATTGAACCGCATTTTACAGTTATTTAGTCATGTGTTTAATTATTTGGTGTATGCGCGCTAAAACTAGCTATTACTGTTACGAAACAAGCATCATTATTCCGTCTCGTTATATAACTAGTACATCCTTACATTAGGCACGTAATTTCGTTCGCAAAGTAGGTTAACACAAAATTCCAATGACTTCCTACCTTTAAGTAGAATGCCTTATTTTTGAATTTTTACAATGTTACTTACAATAAATTCTTGAGCCACAAATATAAATGACCAGCATATTTATAACAATTATTATCTACATTGGGTGTATGCCTGTTATGTCACTTTCTTTCCCGTCTACTGAACAAGTATGAGTAAAACATGCGATCCATGTTGACGGCATCTCGCCGCGCATCTTAACAAGTGTTTCACTTTTCAATGAATTAAACATTCCTGTGCCAATGCCATGTTGGATAACCACAGCTGGTGTTACACTTAAATTGTAGAGTAACATAAAGAGTCAATCACATAATGTGATGTAGAGATAGAAAAAAGAATATTGCATTAATTTCTCTATCCATAATGTCTAAAATCATAAACAGTTGTTTTTCTATTAAGCTCTTTTTGAGGGATGCGGTAGATTCAGCGGGTTTGAGATTTGGATGACAAAATTTAGCTATTTCCGAATGTCGAGCTTTTTATTGTATTGTGTTCCATTCTGTTGTAAGAAATTAAAGCATAACAATAAGTATAAAATAATATTAAAATAAAGTGGATGTGCCCGCGTTACAAATATTTTTATTTGCAAGTAAGTATTTTTAAATCCAGTTATAGACGTCCGACGATTAAAATGCGCACTTAGGGTGTAGCAGGCGAAAAATATTACTTTATTTTTACTGTAGCGTATAAGGTTTAATAACCACGGCGCACCCACGAAAAACCACGCAATACAACCGAGCGACAGCTGTCTCGAAAATAAAACACGCTTCATTACTATATACGACTTTAAATATTATTAATTATTATAAAAACAATGTATACTTCGACTAGAAAAGATGGACTTACAATTTAAATATGAAATTGATATTTCTATTAATATAAATATGAATTATTCAAATGCTTGTTATTAATGAACAAGAATTATTTACATAAATCGTGACAACGTCGCAGAAATACGGTACAAGTCTTGATAGACAGCGAGACGCCTAAGTAGAGGCCTTTAGTAGACTTAAGTACATACGTACAGAACTCGTCAAACCTTTATGAATTAATATCGCCTACAACGTGTTGAGTTTTAAGTTATTTTATAGACTTTGTATGTTTTTTGTATTCTTATGTATTTTTTTGTAAATTACAATTTTCTAACATTTTAACATTAGCAAGCGATGATTACGCTACAGTGCAATGAGTATTTTTTTCAAGTAATTTTCTAAACAAAATACATATTATATAACTTGATTTCTTAACAATACGGTACCTACTTGTGTATGCGATAGATGCTATAATATTGAGAGCCGAAGTGCTCGCGTTACATCATTGCACGAAAAAAAAAGACAATATTTAAATATGGAATGCTGTTAACTTGTAATATCAGAACATTGCTGGCAATTGCAAAATAAATATGGGTATTGAATTATTCATTTATTACAATTGATAATAAAGCCATATACTGCGAATATGTCCATTCCACGGCAATATTTCAACGCATCAGGTATGTCCGCTTTGATTTTTAGTTGTAGTCCGCCTGTTTACTTGGCTGAACTATAAAAATAATTAAAATAAATTGTAGTTTTCATGGAACGGGTGCATTATAATTTATTCTTCAATATTTAATAGTTTCAATTGGTGGTTTAATTTTTATGTTATATTCGTTTTGTATTTTAAGTGATTCAAAGGACTTTTAACGAACTCTAGATTTGAAATTGCTTTGTTAGCTTCGAATTAGGCAAATCGTTTTTAAAATGCTACTATTTTTTCTACAGCCTGCATGAAATTCACATATTCGCCGAAAAATCTACTATAACATATAATACTTTCTATAGGTTATTTCAATATAAACAGAAAGTTATATACATTTGTTTATAATCAGGTACATGGCAAACGTAATTCCTTATCAGTTCTGCTGTTTGGTGAATTCTTTCCGTAATCTAGAACAATTTACATTTCACGCACTATAAAACACTTCTTATCCAAATACAAAGGAGTGTACCTACACAGCCGTCGAGTTGTTACAGTGTGGGCCGAACTGAAAATGAGTATCGTGGGATCCATTGCCGTCACTAAGTTCACCTGAATTCGCAGTTTCATGTTATAGCACAAATTTATTTTCGTACTTAATATGCCATTACATGACTTTACTCCTGCTATACGATAATTTTGTTTCAATTAAAACTTCCATTTTTTTTTTAAATCGTACCGACAACTGTGTTTCGATCTTCCTTTCAATATAAACTAAATGGTTCTGTTTACAGTTACGAATTTGTAACGCAACTCAAACGGAAATATGATGCACTTTGATAATATAAGAATAATATATAAATCTATAAAACACGTGAAACCAACTTTGTGAAAATGTTATTTTTCCCATCGCATTATTTCTTAAACGCTTCGCGTACGAACAGTAGGCAGTCATGATCTGATAATGTTACGAAACGCGGTAAAAACGACCATACAATACAGTAAATGCCGTGCGAACAGATTCTTATTTGGTTTTACAGTGTAAAATTTGTGTAACGTGTAAAATTATGATTGTCTTGTTACAGATGATGTCTACCGTTTTGAGATTTCTGATTCTGTTCACGACCATTACCACATCGGTGATCAATGCCACCGTGCCCGGCTCGGCTAGTGCCAACGAAATTAGTCAACTGCAAAAAAAGAAGATAATCAATACAGGTGGCGCGTTATATCCACACTCCACGGAAACCAGAGACGTGAAAACGTTAGACGGCATATGGAACTTCAGGAAGTCGCCCACTGATCCCGAATATGGCTACAGGAACGGATGGTACGAGCAGGACCTGGAAAGGGTAATAGAATTTAGTTATTAAAGTTTTTTCGTAATATTTACATAGCGTAATAAAGCTAGCTCTTTCTTTTTATCTCTGTTGCTTCATTTCTGGGCAAAGATTTATATTTATCGATAACACATATAGCGTTCAAGTTATTGAAAAATATACAAGTATATTACAATACATACAATATACATATATATATGTATATTCTACATACACGTATATTACAACACAATAAATTTACACACAATATCACATTAAAACAATGTTTATAGAAGAATGGAATAGTTGATCTTACCGTACAACCTAAGTGCATAACTATTAAAACAACTAGAGGTAGAAGGATGGGTGTGAATAACTAGGAAATAAATTAGGAGGACAGCTTCTAAATGTATGGTATTAGACTAACCATAGTAATGGGGAAATAAATATATTATGATTTTAAGAAATATCCATATTTTACAACTTTTTATTACGAACAGAAAATAAGAATGTAAATTAAAACGTGTAAGCTGAAAACATAAATGTAATGTCATGTTTATGACGCATCGACCTAGAATAATACAAAGGGATGAGAATGAAGGGTTACGCAAAGCTATTGCGTGTAATCTTTATATTATTGTATGCGTGTTTCAAGTATTACTTTTGGTTGTGTTGCAATTTTCTTTTTTGTTACTTTTATTGTTCACTTTTCTTCCCACGAGTTTACAGCATATAGGCTTTTTCCTTCTAAGTAGTAATAGTAGAAAGGAAAGGTTGGTATGTAAACACCACACTAACGAGTATATAGCGCCACCGGCACATCACGTTTAGTTACTTTTCATTAATTGAAGTAATTACTATACGACACTGAGTTGAAAGAATCAATATAACTAGCCCAAACTCGATAAAGTAGAAAGAATTTTATTATGCAGTTAAAAATAATGTATTCTTTTAACACAGACAGGGCCAGTTATCTCCATGCCGGTGCCGTCGTCGTACAACGACGTGACGGAAGACGTGGGACTCCGGGACCACGTGGGGTTGGTATGGTACGAGCGCCGCTTCCACGCGTCGGCGATGTGGGCACGAGCCGAACAGCGCGTCTGGCTCCGGTTCAGCAGCGTGCATTATGCTGCACAAGTGGTAAAGTGAACTGATAATATAGATCAATATAATATCGTCTTCTTAGTGACATAAAAATACCTATATAAGTATTATATCGCATGTATGTTTATCAGCTGTTCGGTTACCATAACGCAGACATTAAATTGCATAATTTGGAATCAGTGTCGCATGTGGAATTGTCTTCAGTATTTATTATTACCTATTGACTATTAATATTTACTAAATCCGTCATACCATATGTTCACAAATATAGTTGTAGGAACGATAAACAAATATACGTCTGGGAATTACCGCCTTGAAAAAATTATATTTATATTCTCGTCATTGTTAATTAGTAAATATTGTATAACGTTGCGGTTAAATTTTCCAAACAGGATGTCTAACACATCCTATTCGGCTTATTGCAATTTGCTATGTTATCCTTCTATGCCCACGTAAAAAAGCTACGACGATGATTATTTTATATAAAAAGCAATATAAATAAGGATGAATAATAAAAAAATGTAGGGATATTTTCAAGCTAACCCAGCGGTTTAGATGTTAGCGTCTCACGTATCTTTAAAAGTTCTTTATAATGTTCGGATGAAGTCTGCCGACTCGTAATTAGCCAACGTAATAGACCATCATATAACCATTCTCATTACTGAGATAAAAGGGATGATAACGAATAGTTATAATATGGATTTACTTATCAAATGATACATCATTTAAAATAAAAGACCAATAAAATAGAATCGATTTCAATGTTTTACTGATTCTGGTGAAGGTATTGTAGGTGCGGTGCGTCCAGTTGCTTTAACTTCACTATCCTGCTCAATGTATGTACGTCAGTCAGACGCACTTATCGAGAGTACATAAAAGCATTGAATCCAATCGCGTTTGCCCGAAGAAAATACCGTAGTGATGCAAACGTGTACAGCTTTACGTGTTAGCTCTTTAATAAGTACGTATTTAACTATAAACTTTATCAAATATTTAAGTTTTAATAATGCAAATCCATTTCAAGTTAATCTAATAACTATTTAATCGCGACTTGTTATTTTTTATAGCTGTGGACTTTGTATAAGGCATGTTCCTGATTATTGAAATCGTTACTGCTAATGAAAGTCTAAAATAAATCCTTAATATCACCTGAAATAAACCTGAAACCTGAAATAAATCCCCAATAAAATTCATGGTAGGTTGTCAAACTTAGACTCTACTAGACCTTCAAACTCCCTTGGGTCTAAAAAAACTTCTGAATAGTTTTCTATAAAACCAGGTAGTACTTTTGCAATAGATTGTTCTTTGAAATTAGCAACTGTCAACAAGAAATTTCTAAATATAAAATGGAGATATTTTTTAATATTTTTCAAAGCAACTTTTTTACACTAAACTCCAAGGTTAACTACTTATATAGTAAGATTGTCCCCGAACTAAAATGTACCTAACTTTTCGTATTGTAGACTAGGAAATTGTCGACAGTGTACCTGGCAACACTAGGTACTGTTCCGCGCAGAGGTGTTTATGCCATTCAACTGTCGCTATGCAATTGATCCGTAATTGGACAATTTATCGGTCGAGACCGGTCTCGTGAGGTCGCCGTCGCCCGACGCAGATTTAAATCAGATGATCGCATTTGACCCGGTCGAATTCAGTTCTGTGGGCTATCTACCTGAAGTAAACTCGTGTTGTTTTATCTTTGAATTATTTTCTATCTAAAAAATATTTGCATATTGTTTTGAAGCTATACAAATTCATGTAGATTTAAGTTGTCCAGTCCGTTCATGTTGTAGATAATTTTTATTAATGTGCTGTTATTGTAATGGCAAGGTCACGGAATAGTACAATATGTCAATTATGTAAATTTAGTACTTACCTCTTTTTGTACTGTACAAGATACTAATAGATAATATAACATAAATGAGGTTCTTTATCGTACATAGTGTTATATTTCTTAAACAAACATATCGAATAGAACGTTCAGACTAGTATGTAACTGACGAGGCCTCAAATTAAAGCTTAAATTATAGCTGAAGCTACAGGGCAGATTCAATGACCTCTCTTAATTGTGCCATATTAGTGACTTCCTACTAAGGGACAGCTGTCATATTCACCGCATAATTGTCAGGTTCTCTAACGGTCATTACACAAACAGTTTTTTATCAACCCGTGTAGCACATTAAATATTCAATTAATTGTAATCCGGGTGATAAATGTAATACTATAATGGGTGTGTGATAAAAACTATGATAACTTGGGTATCAGGATCAAATCGTGCGTGTGCTTACGAATGAGCGCAAATGTGTTTGTGTGTTCGAGTAACTAGTAATATCTTATTATATGTTCGCTTATATATTTTGTGTTTTTATTAACTTTTTACAATAAATTAAAATACATAAAACATATATGTACTTATGATTATTGATGTTAACGTTTGGTAATTTAAGTAGCTTCTTCAATGTCCCTAGTTGATCTTGTTGTAAGATATACTTGAAATGTCGATGTCGATATACGTGTAATATTAAACAATATCATAAAAGCAACTACGTATATCGTCTACTGTTGTCGCTGCACTTTATTAAGATCGGTTGTTGATCAATCTGATCGATGTCAAGCTGCGACATCGATCGATGTAAAATTGCAACATAACTTGTTGTCATTATATACGATGTAAAACATGACAAGCAAGCGCCGCGGTCGCGGTGTAAAGACCACGATATTACTAGAGGTCGACACATTAAAAACATGGTAACCATATAATACTTTGTTTCTTATTCTACTTCAAGTATCGAAAAGGCATCGAGGTCATCTAATATCCATAAACTAAATACGATTGAAGTTTTATCTCGATTCAGACGCAGATGTGTCTGTGACGTTTACGGCTGATTACATGCCGTGCCTTAACGTGCCTGCATCACGTAGTACTTAAATCAAAACGATATACATGTAAGCACTATTCATGTAACTATGCTCAAATAGCAGGAGTGGTCTTTTTATTTTAAATAAGACAATTGAAATTGGAATACTGTTAAATTAAAAAATAAAGTATCTTTTTGTTTTGAAAAAAACAAATTTGAAACGCCCGTATAATATAATATAAATATGTTAGGATAACTCATACTGGTTATCGAATGTCAAATTACATTATTATAAATTTAAGACGATAAACATACACGTATTAATTTATCATACTATGTACGAGTATGCAAACAGATTGTTCCTTATCCACATATAAACCTCGTGTTCATCACCCACAATATTTGTGTTGGATAAGAACCGACCCCACGAACCCCATCTCATCAATAAGTTTTAATAACCACTACACCAACACGGCAGTCAATATTGTTAATAAAGTTAAACTACTTACAATGTATTTTACGATCTTTATACGAGTGAAGCATAAAATTTATCGTGGAATTTGTCAAATAATATATCAGTCGCTGGTCGACTGAAAGTTTATTGCGTCTTAATAATGTCGACCAAATCTTGATTTATATGTGTTAGGAACGACAGCTTTAACAGTAATTTATCGTGAACACGGCACTAGCTGAGACGTTCTTATTCGAAGCTATATATTCCTTTAGTCATCTTGGATTCAAAACGATTTGTCCGTGTAATTCTAAATACCTTAGTAATAACGATGTTTTGTTAATATTTTTCGTAAATAAAAATTTCGGACCCTATAACATGCGTGAAAAGTAGCGTAAAAAATCCTTTAAGGCGGCCAGTTCTTCTGATGTTTCAGTTGTTGCAAGTGGCTTTAGGCGACGTGACCACTTATCATTAAGTGGGCCGTCAATTTGGTAATCATGCTCTTTTATTTACTATAAAACTTGCGAAATTGTATGTTTTACATACTACTCTCTTCACACTATCACAACAAATGTAACGTCCTGTGAGATAACAATAAATCAATCAACTTCTATGGAATCAATGATATATAAAACTGCGAGGATATTTACTTTGTTTTATTATAAGATATGCTGTATATGTGTTGCAAAAATGCTTTACAAATGCCTACTTACTTCATGTGTTAAATATTGATCTTTTTCAAGATATTATCATCATTAATATTGATAAAGCCGGTAAGCAAATAGTACCTAGAATTACAATACCAGTAAAGTGCGAGTCTGTCTTTATTTTTTACTAGCTGACCCGGCAAACGTTGTTCTGCCATATAAACTATAACAGTATTTCTCCACTATTTAATGGAT